>SZWC01005503.1:51073-66166 GCA_023375785.1 Penium margaritaceum
GGGGGGGGGGGAGGCGGCCGTGTTGTGATACCTCCACTCTACCTTCGAGCCCAAGCCGTGGGGGGTAGGGGGGGTGTCATAATGCGGTCGCAAATCTGTCCTCCATGTCGTCCACGGAACATCCCTCTAGGGGGGTGGGAGGGAGTATTCCAGTGAAGGCACCTATGCCCAACAAAAAAAAAACCAACCTGGTGTCAAAGGGAGAAACCTTTTGCTATTTATTGACTAGCGAGTGTAAAGACCTTCAACAAGAAGTAGCACGGTGTGGCTACCATGCAAAATGACCAACCAGATTAGGCATGTGCCACTTACCATGACCAAATAATTTTACTACGTGTGCTCAACGTTGACAACCCATGATATGGCTCACGAATTGCCAGAGGGGGAAACAATGGTTTAGGAATACTAGATACCAACTAGCAAGTACAACGAAAGTCAATCAGTAGTAGCACGGTGTGGCTACCATGCACAATGACCGACCAAAGTAGGCATATGTACTGCCTTTGACCAAAAAAATCCGGAGTGTGTGGTCAACGTTGACAACTCATAATACGAGTCACAAATGGTCATAGGGGAAAACAATGGTTGGAGAACACTAGGTATCAACTATAAAGTACAAGGGCCTTCAATAAGTTGTGGCACGGTGTGGATACCATGCACGACCAACCAAAGTAGGCACATGTCACTGACCATGACCAAAGAATGTCACCATGTGTGGTAAATTTTGACAACTCAAAACACGAGTAACAAATGGTGAGGGTGGAAGATAATGGTTTCTAAATACTAGTTATCGACTAGCAAGTACAAATACCTTCAATCTGTAGTGGCACAGTGTGGCTACAGTGCACAATGACTAACCAAAGTATGCATATGTTACTGACCATGACGAAAGAATTTCACTTCATGTGGTCAATGTTGACAACTCACAACATGAGTCACAGGTAGTCAGAGGGGGTAACAATGGGTTGGGAAGACTAGCTATCAACTAGAAAGCACAAAGACCTTCAATACACAGTGACATGGCGTGGTAACCATGTAACCAGAGTAGGCATATGTCACTAACCATGACCAAACAAATTTCACAGTGTGTGCTCAACGTTGAAAACTCATAACACGAGTCACAAATGGTCAGAGGGGGAAATAATGGGTTAGAAATACTAGTTATCAAGTAGTAAGTACAAAGACCATCAACAAGCAGTGGCACGGTGTGGCTACCATGCACAATGACCGACCAAAGTAGGCATATGTACTGCCTTTGACCAAAGAAATCCGCAGTGTGTGGTCAACGTTGACAACTCATAATACGAGTCACAAATGGTCAGAGGGGGAAACAATGGTTTGAGAACACCATGTATCAACTAAAAAGCACAAGGACCTTCAATAATTTGTGGCACGGTGTGGATACCATGCACGATGACCAACCAAAGTAGGCACATGTCACTGACCATGACCAAAGAATGTGATCATGTGTGGTAAACTTTGACAACTCATAAAACGAGTCACAAATGGTCAGAGTGGAAGAGAATGGTTTCATAATACTAGTTATTGACTAGAAAGTACAAATAACTTCAATATGTAATTGCACAGAGTGGCTGCAGTGCACAGTGACCAACCAAAGTATGCACATGTCACTGACCATGACCAAAGAATTTCACTTCATGTGGTCAATATTGACAACTCACAACATGAGTCACAGATAGTCAGAGGGGATAACAATGAGTTGGAAAGACTAGCTATCAACTAGAATGTACAGAGAACTTCAATACATAGTGACACGGCGTGGTAACCATGTACAGTGACAAACCAAAGTAGGCATATGTCACTTACCATGACCATACAAATTTCACAGTGTGTGGTCAACATTGAAAACCCATAACACGACTCACAAATGGTCAGAGGGGAAAACAGTGGATTAGGAACACTAGTTATCAACTAGCAAGTACAAAGACCTTCAACAAGCAATGGCACGGGGTGGCTAGTGTGCACAGCGACCAACCAAAGGATGCATGCGTCAATGACTATGACCGAAGAAGTCCACTATGTGTGGTCAACATTGACAACTCATAACATGAGTCACATATGGTGAGAGGGAGAGACAATGGTTTGGGAACCCTATGCATGGACTAGAAAGGACAAAGAACTTCAATACGCAGTGGCACGGCGTGGCTACTATGCACACCAAACAACCAAACTAGGCATATGTCACTGACCATGACCAAAGAATTTCAACATGGGTGGTCAACGTTCACCAACCATTACATGAGTCACAAACGGTCAGACGGGGAAACAATGGTCCGGGAATATCAGTTCTCAACCAGCAAGTACAATGACCTTCAATCAGTAGTAGCACGGTGTGGCTACCATGCACAATTTCCGACCAAAGTAGGCATATGTACTACCTTTGATCAAAGAAATCCGCTGTGTGTGGTCAACATTGACACTTCATAATACAAGTCACAAATGGTCAGAGGGGGAAAAAATGGTTTGGGAACACCAGGTATCAAATAGAAAGCACAAGGACCTTCAATACGTTGTGGCACGGTGTGGATATCATGCACAAAGACCAACCAAAGTAGGCATATGTCACTGGCCATGACCAAATAATGTCACTATGTGTGGGAAACATTGACAACTCATAACACGAGTCATAAATGGTCAGAGTGGAAGACAATGGTTTGTGAATGCTAGTTATCGAGTAGCAAGTACAAATACCTTCAATATGTAGTGGGACAGTGTGGCAACCATGCACACTGACCAACCAAAGTATGCATATGTCACTGGCCATGACCAACGAATTTCACTTCATGTGGTCAACGTTGACAACTCACAACAGGAGTCACAGATAGTCAAAGGGGGGTAGCAATGGTTTGGGAAGACTATCTATCAACTAGAAAGCACCGAGACCTTCAATAGGTAGTGACACGGCATGGTAACCATGTACAGTGACAAAGGAAAGTATGCGTATGTCACTAACCATGACCAAACGAATTTCACAGTGTGTGGTCAACGTTGAAAACTCATAACACGAGTCACAAATGGTCCGAGTGGAAAACAATTGGTTGGGAACACTAGTTATCTACTACCTCGTACAAATTCCTTCAACAAGCAGTGGCACGATGTGGCTAGCATGCACAGTGACTAACCAAAGGATGCATACGTCACTGACTATGGCCGAAGAAGTCCACTATGTGTGGTCAACATTGACAACTCACAACACGAGTCACAGATTGTCAGAGGGAGAGACAATGGTTTGGGAACCCTATGCATAGACTAGAAAGGGCAACAAACTTCAATACGTAGTGGCACGGTGTGGCTACTATGCACACCAAACAACCAAACTAGGCATATGTCACTGTCCATGACCAAAGAATTTCAATATGGGTGGTCAACGTTCACCAACCATAACACGAGTTACAAACGGTCAGAGGGGGAAACAATGGTCCGGGAATGTGAGTTCTCAACTAGGAAGTACAACGACCTTCAATCAGTAGAAGAACGGTCTGGATACCATGCACAATGAGCGACCAAAGTAGGCATATGTACAGCCTTTGACCAAAAAATTCGCTGTGTGTGGTCAACGTTGACAACTCACAATACGAGTCACAAATGGTCAGAGGGGGAAACAATGGTTTGGGAACACCAGGTATCAACTAGCAAGCACAATCACGTTCAATGAGTTTTGGCACGGTGTGCATACTATGCACGATGACCAACCAAAGTATGCATATGTCACTGACCATGACCAAAGAATGTTACCATGTGTAGTAAACTTTGACAACTCAAAACATGAGTCACAAATGGTATGAGTGGAAGAGAATGGTTTCTGAATACTAGTTATCGACTAGCAAGTACCAATACCTTCAATATGTAATTGCACAGTGTGGCTACAATGCACAGTGACCAACCAAAGTATGCATTTGTCACTGACCATGACCAAAGAATTTCACTTCGTGTGGTCAATGTTGACAACTCACAACACGAGTCACAGCTAGTCAGAGGGGGTAACAATGATTTGGGAAGACTAGCTATTAACTAGAAGGCACAAAGACCTTCAATACGTAGTGACACGGCGTGGTAACCATGTACAGTGACAAACCAAAGTAGGCATATGTCACTAACCATGACCAAACGAATTTCACAGTGTGTGGTCACCGTTGAAAACTCATAACACGAGTCACAAATGGTCAGAGGGGAAAACAATGGGTTGGGAACACTAGTTATCAACTAGCATGTACAAAGACATTCAACAAGCAGTGGCATGGTGTGGCTAGCGTGTACAGTGACCAACCAAAGGATGCATACGTCACTGACTATGACCGAAGAAGTCCACTATGTGTGGTCAACATTGACAGCTCATAACATGAGTCACGAATGGTCAGAGGGAGAGACAATGGTTTGGGAACCCTATGTATCGACTATACAGGACAAAGAACTTGAATACGCAGTGGCAGGGTGTCGCTAATATGCACACCAAAAAACCAAACTAGGCATATGTCAGTGACCATGACCAAAGAATTTCAATATGGGTGGTCAACGTTCACCAACCATAACAGGATTCACAAACGGTCAGAGGCGGAAACAATGGTATGGGAATATCAGTTCTCAACTATCAAGTAAAATGAACTTCAATCAGTAGTAGCACGGGGTGGCTATCATGCACAATGACCGACCAAAGTAGGCATATGTACTGCCTTTGACAAAAAAATCCACTGTGTGTGGTCAACCTTGACAACTCATAATACGAGTCACAAATGGTCAGAGGGGGAAAAAATGGTTGGGAACACCAGGTATCAAATAGCAAGCATAATCACCTTCAATGAGTTTTGGTATGGTGTGGATACCATGCACGATGACCAACCAAAGTATGCATATGTCACTGACCATGACCAAAGAATGTCACTATGTTTGGGAAACATTGACAACTCAAAATACGAGTCAAAAATGGTCAGAGTGGAAGACAATGGTTTGTGAATGCTAATTATCGAGTAGCAAGTACAAATACCTCCAATATGTAGTGGCACAGTGTGGAAACCATGCACACTGACCAACCAAAGTATGCATATGTCACTGGCCATGACCAACAAATTTCACTTCATGTGGTCAACGTTGACAACTCACAACAGGAGTCACAGATAGTCAAAGGGGGGTAGCAATGGTTTCAGAAGACTAGCTATCAACTAGAAAGCACCAAGACCTTCAATAGGTAGTGACACGGCGTGGTAACCATGTACAATGAGAAACCAAAGTAGGCATATGTCACTAACCATGACCAAACGAATTTCACAGTGTGTGGTCAACGTTGAAAACTCATAACATGAGTCACGAATGGTCAGAGGGGGAAACAATGGGGAGGGAATACTAGATATCAACTAACAAGTACGAAGATCTTCAACAGGTAGTGGCACGGTGTGGCTAGCATGCATAGTGACCAACCAAAGGATGCATACGTCACTGACTATGACCGAAGAGTTCCACTATGTGTGCTCAACATTGACAACTCATAACACGAGTCACAAATGGTCAGAGGGAAACACAATGGTTTGGGAACCCTATGCATGGACTAGAAAGGACAACAAACTTAGATACGTAGTGGCACGGCGTGGCTACTATGCACACCAAACAACCAAACTAGGCATATGTCACTGACCATGACCAAATAATTTTAGTATGGGTGGTCAACTTCACCAACCATAACACAAGTTACAAACGGTCAGAGGGGGAAACAATGGTCTGGGAATAACAGTTCTCAACCAGCAAGTACAACGACCTTTAATCAGTAGTCGCACGGTGTGGCTACCATGCACAATGACCGACCAAATTAGGCATATGTACTGCCTTTGAACAAAGAAATCCGCTCTGTGTGGTCAACGTTGAAAAAGCATAATACAAGTCACAAATGGTCAGAGGGGGAAACAATGGTTCGGGAACAGCAGGTATCAACTAGCAAGCACAACGACCTTCAATGAGTTCTGGCACGATGTGGATACCGTGCACGATGACCAACCAAAGTATGCATATGTCACTGACCATGACCAAAGAATGTCAGCATGTGTGGTAAACTTTGACAACTCATAATACGAGTCACAAATGGTTAGAGTGAAAGATAATGGTTTCTGAATACTAGTTATCGACTAGCAAGTACAAATACCTTCAATAAGTAATTGCACAGTGTGGCACAATGCACAGTGACCAACCAAAGTATGCATATGTCTCTAACCATGACCAAAGAATTTCACTTCATGTGGTCAATGTTGACAACTCACTACACAAGTCACATATAGTGAGAGAGGGTAACAATGCTTTTGGAAGACGAGCTATCAACTAGAAAGGACAAAGACCTTCAATACGTAGTGACACGGCGTGGTAACCATGTACAGTGACAAAGCAAAGTATGTGTATGTCACTAACCATGACCAAAAGAATTTCACAGTGTGTGGTCAACATTGAAAACTCATAACACAAATCACAAATAATCAGAGGGGAAAACAATTTGTTGGGAACACAAGTTATCATCTAGCAAGTACAAAGTCCTTCAACAAGCACTGGCACGGTGTGGCTAGCGTGCACATTGACTAACCAAAGGATGCATACGTCACTGACTATGACCGAAGAAGTCCACTATGTGTGGTCAGCATTGACAACTCACAACACGAGTCACAGATTGTCAGAGGGAGGGACATTGGTTTGGGAATCCTATGCATGGACAAGAAAGGACAAAGAACTTTAATATGTAATGGCACGGTGTGATTACGAGGCACACGAAACAACCAAACTAGGCATATGTCACTGATCATGACCAAAGAATTTCAATATGGGTGGTAAATGTTCACCAACCATAACACGAGTCACCTACGGTCAGAGGGGGAAACAATGCTCCGGGAATATCTGTTCTTAACCAGCAAGTACAACCGCCTTCAATCAGCAGTAGCACGGTGTGGCTACCATGCACAGTGATCGACCGAGGTCGGCATATGTACTGCCTTAGACTTAAGAAATCCGTTGTCTGTGGTCAACGTTGACAACTCATCACATGAGTCACAAATGGTCAGAGGGGGAAACAATGGTTTGGGAACACCAGGTATCAATTAAAAAGCACAAGGACCTTCAATAGGTTGTGGCACGGTGTGGATACCATGCACGATGACCAACCAAAGTATGCATATCTCACTGACCATGACCAAAGAATGTGACCATGTGTGGTAAACTTTGACAACTCATAACACGAGTCACAAATGGTCAGAGTGGAAGATAATGGTTTATGAATACTAGTTATCGACTAGCAAGTACAAATACATTCAATATGTAATTGCACAGTGTGGCTACAATGCACAGTGACCAACAAAAGTATGCATATGTCACTGACCATAACCAAAGAATTTCACTTCATGTGGTCAAAGTTGACAACTCACAACACGAGTCACAGGTAGTCAGAGGGGATAACAATGGGTTGGGAAGACTAGCTATCATCTAGAAAGCACAATGACCTTCAATACAAAGTGACACGGCGTGGTAACCATGTACAGTGACAAACCAAAGGAGGCATATGTCACTAACCATGACCAAAAGAGTTTCACAGTGTGTGGTCAACGTTGAAAACTCATAACACGAGTCACAAATGGTCAGAGGGGAAAACAATGGGTTAGGAACATTCGTTATCAACTAGCTTCTACAAAGACCTTCAACAAGCAGTGGCACGGTGTGGCTAGCGTGCACAGTGAGCAACAAAAGGATGCATACGTCACTGACTATGACCGAAGAAGTCCACTATGTGTGGTGAACATTGACAACTCATAACACGAGTCACAAATGGTCAGAGGGAGAGACAATGGTTAGGGAACCCTACGTATTGACTAGAAAGGAAAAAGAACTTTAATACATAGTGGCACGGTGTGGCTAATATGCACACCAAGAAACCAAACTAGGCATATGTCACTGACCATGACCAAAGAATTTCAATATGGGTGGTCAACGTTCACCAAGCATTACACGAATCACAAACGCTCAGAGGGGGAAACAATGCGAGGGGAATATCAGTTCTCAACTAGCAAGTAAAACAAACTTCAACTAGTAGTAGCACGGTGTGGCTACCTTGCACAATGACCGACCAAAGTAGGCATATGTACTGCCTGTGACCAAAGAAATCCGCTGTGTGTGGTCAACATTGACACTTCATAATAGGAGTCACAAATGGTCAGAGGGGGAAACAATGGTTTGGGAACACCAGGTATCAAATAGCAAGCACAAGGACCTTTAATAAGTTGTGGCACGGTGTGGATATCATGCACGCTGACCAACCAAAGTAGGCATATGTCAATGACCATGACCAAAATATGTCACTATGTGTGGGAAACATTGACAACTCATAACACGAGTCATAAATGGTCAGAGTAATAGACAATGGTTTGTGAATGCTATTTATCGAGTAGCAAGTACAAATAACTTCAATATGTAGTGGCACAGTGTGTCTACCATGCACAGTGACCTTCAATAAGTTGTGGCACGGTGTGGATATCATGCACGATGACCAACCAAAGTATGCATATGTCACTGACCATGACCAACGAACTTCATGTGGTCAGCGTTGCCAACTCACAACACGAGTCACAGATAGTCAGAGGGGGATAGCAATGGTTTAAGAACACTAGCTATCAACTATAAAGCACGAAAATTTTCAAAAGGTAGTGACACGGCCTGGTAACCATGTACAGTGACAAACCAAAGTAGGCATATGCCACTAACCATGACCAAACAAATTTCACAGTGTGTGGTCAACATTGAAAGCTCATAACACAAGTCACAAATGGTCAGAGGGGGAAACAGTGGGTTGGGAACACTAGTTGTCAACTAACAAGTACAAAGACCTTCAACAAGTAGTGGCACGGTGTGGCTAGCGTGCACAGTGACCAACCAAAGAATGCATACGTCACTGACTATGACCGAAGAAGTCCACTATGTGTGGTCTACATTGACAACTCATAACACGAGTCACAAATGGCGAGAGGGAGAGACAATGGTTTGGGAACCCTATGCATGGACTAGAAAGGATAAATAAATTCAATATGTAGTGGCACGGAGTGGCTACTATGCACACCAAACAACCAAACTAGGCATATATCACGGACCATGACCAAATAATTTCAATATGGGTGGTCAACGTTCACCAACCATAACACGAGTCAAAAACTGTCAAAGGGGAAACAATGATCTGGGAATTTCAGTTGTCAACTAGCAAGTACAACGACCTTCAATCAGTAGTAGCACGGTATGGCTACCATGCACAATGACCGACCAAAGTAGGCATATGTACTGCCTTTGACCAAGAAATCCGCGGTGTGCGGTCAACATTGACAACTCATAATACGAGTCACAAATGGTCATGGGGGGGAACAATGGTTTGGGAACACCAGGTATCAAGTAGCAAGCACAAGGACCTTCAAAACGTTGTGGCAAAGTGTGGATACCATGCATATGTCACTGACCATGGTAGGCATATGTCACTGACCATGACCAAAGAATGTCACTAAGTNAATCAGCAGTAGCACGGTGTGGCTACCATGGATAATGACCGACCAAAGTAGGCATATGTACTGCCTTTGACCAAGAAATCCGCGGTGTGCGGTCAACATTGACAACTCATAATACGAGTCACAAATGGTCATGGGGGGGAACAATGGTTTGGGAACACCAGGTATCAAGTAGCAAGCACAAGGACCTTCAAAACGTTGTGGCAAAGTGTGGATACCATGCATATGTCACTGACCATGGTAGGCATATGTCACTGAGCATGACCAAAGAATGTCACTAAGTGTGGTAAACTTTGACAACCCATGACACGAGTCACAACTGGTTAGAGTGGAAGATAATGGTTTATGAATACTAGTTATCGAGTAGCAATTACAAATACCTTCAATAAGTTGTGGCACGGTGTGGATATCATGCACGATGACCAACCAAAGTATGCATATGTCACCGACCATGACCAATGAATTTCACTCCATGTGGTCAACATTGCCAACTCACAACACGAGTCACAGATAGTCAGGGGGGGTAGCAATGGTTTAAGAACACTAGCTATCAACTAGAAAGCACGAACACCTTCAATAGGTAGTGACACGGCATGGTAACCATGTAGAGTGACAAACCAAAGTAGGCATATGTCATTAACCATGACCAAACGAATTTCACAGTGTGTGGTAAACATTGAAAGCTCATAACACGAGTCACAAATGGTCAGAGGGGGAAACAGTGGGTTGGGAACACTAGTTATCAACTAGCAAGTACAAAGACCTTCAACAAGTAGTGGCACGGTGTGGCTTGCGTGCACAGTGACCAACCAAAGGATGCATGCGTCATTGACTATGACCGAAGAAGTCCACTATGTGTGGTCAACATTGACAACTCATAACACGAGTCACAAATGGTCAAAGGGAGGGACAATGGCTTGAAACCCTATGCATGGACTAGAAAGGACAAAGAACTTCAATACGTAGTGGCACGGTGTGGTTACTCTGCACACCAAACAACCAAATTAGGCATATGTCACTGACCTTGACCAAAGAATTTCAATATGGGTGGTCAACGTTCACCATCCATAGCACGCCTCACAAACAGTCGGACGGGGAAACAATGGTCCGGGAATATCACTTCTCAACTAGCAAGTACAAAGACCTTCGATCAGTAGTAGCACGGTGTGTCTACCATGCATAATGACCGACCAAATTAGGCATATGTACTGCCTTTGACCGAAACATCCGCTGTGTGTGGTCAAGGTTGACAACTCATAACACGAGTCACAAATGGTCAGAGGTGGAAAAAATGGTTTGGGAACACCAGGTATCAACTAGCAAGCACAGTCACCTTCAATGCGTTTTGGAACGGTGTGGATACCATGCATGATGACCAGCCAAAGTATGCATATGTCACTGACCATGACCAAAGAATGTCACCATGTGTGGTAAACTTTGAAAACTCATAACACGAGTCACAAATGGTCTGAGTGGAAGATAATGGTGTCTGAATACTAGTTATTGACAAGCAAGTACAAATACCTTCAATATGTAGTGGCACAGTGTGGCAATAATGCACACTGACCAACCAAAGTATGCATATATCACTAACCATGACCAAAGAAGTTTTCTTCATGTAGTCAATGTTGACAACTCACAACACGAGACACTGATAGTCTGAGGGGGTAAGAATGGTTTAGGAAGACTAGCTATCAACTAGAAAGCACAAATACCTTCAATACACAGTGACACGGCGTGGTAACCATGTACAGTGACAAACCAAAGTAGGCATATGTCACTAACCATGACCAAACAAATTTATAGTGTGTGGTCAACGTTGAAAACTCATAAAAGGAGTCACAAATGGTCAAGGGGGAAAACAATGGGTTGGGAACACTAGTTATCAACTTGCAAGTACAGAGACCTTCAACAAGCAGTGGCACGTTGTGGCTAACGTGCACAGTGACCAACCAAAGGATGCATACGTCACTGACTATGACCGAAGAAGTCCACTTTGCGTGGTCACCATTGACAACTCATAACACGAGTCACAAATGGTCACAGGGAGAGACAATGGTCTGGGAACCCTATTTTTGACTAGAATGGACAAAGAAATTCAATACGTAGTGGAACGGTGTGGCTAATATGCACACCAAACAACCAAACTAGGTATATGTCACTGACCATGACCAAAGAATTTCAATATGGGTGGTCAACGTTCACCAACCATAACACAAGTCACAAACGGTCAGAGGGGGAAACAATGGTATGGGAATATCATTTCTCAACTAGCGAGTAAAACGAACTCCAATCAGTAGTAGCACGGTGTTGCTACCATGCACAATGACCGACCAAAGTAGGCATATGTACTGCCTTTGACCAAAGAAATCCGCTATGTGTGGTTAACATTGACACTTCATAATACGAGTCACAAATGGTCAGAGGGGGAAACAATGGTTTGGGAACACCAGGTATCAAATAGCAAGCACAAGGACCTTCAATAAGTTGTGGCACGGTGTGGATATCATGCACGTTGACCAACCAAAGTAGGCATATGTCACTGACCATGACCAAACAATGTCACTATGTCTGGGAAAAATTGACAACTCATAACACAAGTCATAAATGGTCAGAGTGGAAGACAGTGGTTTGTGAATGCTAGTTATCAAGTAGCAAGTACAAATGCCTTCAATATGTAGTGGCACAGTGTGGCTACCATGCAAAGTGACCTTCAATAAGTTGTGGCACTGTGTGGATATCATGCACGATGACCAACCAAAGTATGCATATGTCACCGACCATGACCAATGAATTTCAATTCATGAGGTTAACGTTGCTACCTCACAACACGAGTCAGAGATAGTCAGGGGGGGGTAAGCAATGGTTTAAGAACACTAGCTATCAACTAGAAAGCACGAACACCTTCAATAGGTAGGGACACGGCATGGTAACCATGTACAGTGACAAACCAAAGTAGGCATATGTCACTAACCATGACCAAACGAATTTCACAGTATGTTGTAAACATTCAAAGCTCAAAACACGAGTCACAAATGGTCAGGGGGGGAAACAGTGGGTTGGGAAAACTAGTTATCAACTAAGAAGTACGAAGACCTTCAACAAGTAGTGGCACAGTGTGGCTAGCGTGCACAGTGACCAACCAAAGAATGCATACGTCACTGACTATGACCAAGTAAGTCCACTATGTGTGGTCTACATTGACAACTCATAACACGAGTCACAAATGGTGAGAGGGAGAGACAATGGTTTGGGAACACCATGCATGGACTAGAAAGGACAAAAAAAATTCAATACGTAGTGGCACGGCGTGGCTACTATGCACGCCAAACAACCAAACTAGGCATATGTCACTGACCATGACCAAATAATTTCAATATGGGTGGTCAACGTTCACCAACGATAACACAAGTCACAAGCGGTCAGAGGGGGAAACAATGGGTTGGGAACACCATGCATCGACTAGAAAGGACAAAGAACTTCAATACGTAGTGGCACGGCGTGGCTACTCTGCACGACAAACAACCAAACTAGGCATATGTCACTGACCATGACCAAATAATTTCAATATGGGTGGTCAACGTTCACCAACGATAACACAAGTCACAAGCGGTCAGAGGGGGAAACAATGGTCCCGAAATATGAGTTCTCAACCAGCAAGTACAACGGCCTTCAATCAGTAGTAGCACGGTATGGCTACCATGCACAATGACCGACCAAAGTAGGCATATGTACTTCCTTTGACCAAAGAAATCCGCTGTGTGTGGTCAACGTTGACAACTCATAATACGAGTCACAAATGGTCAGGGGGGAAACAATGGAATGGGAACACCAGGTATCAAGTAGCAAGCACAACGAGCTTCAATGAGTTATGGCACGGTGTGGATACCATGCACAATTACTAACCAAAGTATGCATATGTCACTGACCATGACCAAAGAATGTCACCATGCGTGGTAAACTTTGACAACTCATAACACAAGTCACAAAAGGTCAGAGTGGAAGATAGTGGTTTCTGAATACTTGTTGTCGACTAGCAAGTACAAATACCTTCAATATGTAATTGCATAGTGTGGCTACAATGCACAGTGACCAACCAAAGTATCCATATGTCACTAACCATGACCACAGAATTTCACTTCATGTGGTCAATGTTGACAACTCACAACACGAGTCACAGATAGTGAGAGAGGGTAACAATGGTTTCGGAAGACTAGATATCAACTAGAAAGCACAAAGACCTTCAATATGTTGTGACACGGCGTGGTAACCATGTACATTGACAAAGCAAAGTATGTGTATGTCACTAACCATGACCAAAATAATTTCACAATGTGTGGTCAACGTTGAAAACTCATAACACGAGTCACAAATGGTCAGAGGGGGAAACAATTGGTTGGGAACACTAGTTATCAACTAGCAAGTACAAAGTCCTTCAATAAGCAGTGGAACGGTGTGGCTAGCGTGCACAGTGACCAACCAAAGGATGCATACGTCACTGGCTATGACCGAAGAAGTCCACTATGTGTGGTCAGTATTGACAACTCACAACACAAGTCACAGATAGTCAGAGGGGGGTAACAATTGTGTGGGAAGGCTAGCTATCAACTAGAAAGCACAAAGACCTTCAATGCGTAGTGACACGGCGTGGTAACCATGTACAGTGAGAAAACAAACTAGGCATATGTCACTGACCATGACCAAAGAATTTCAATATGGGTGGTTAACGTTCACAACCCATAACACGAGTCACTAATGATCGGAGGGGTGAAAATGGTTTCCAAACACTATGTATCTTCGAGCAAGTACAAAGATCTTTCATATACATTGGCACGGTGTGGATGTCGTGCACAATGACCTACCCAAGTAGGCATACATCGCTGCTTGTGACCAAAGAAGTTTAGCGTGTGTGGTCAGCGTTCACAACTCATAATACAAGTCAAAAATAGGCAGAGGGAGAAACAATGGTTTGGGAATACTCGGTATCGACTGGCAAGTGCAAAGACCTTCGATAAGTGGTGGCACGGTGTGGCTACCATGCAAAATGACGAAAAAAAGTATGCCTGTGTCACTGAACATTATAAAAGGAATTTCACTGTGTGTAGTCAACTTTCCTTGTTACGGCTGGTCAATCGGAGCAACGGTTGAGAACTTATTCGAGCTCAAAGTTGCAACATTTGCAATTCCGTCCGCGTCAATTGTTTATGATTAAACTGAATTTCTTATTATTAATAATTTTAAAAACTACCATCTAAACGTACACCCCCTTATTTTATGTCCTCTACCCATAGGAACTCCTATAACATCATTTGGACATCGTATAAACACCATGTGAGTTGGCTTAGTGCTTATAGATTCAAATTCTGGAGCAGTAGGTCCTGGGTTTGAATCCTCGTACGCGCAATAAAGAATAGGCTCGCGACCTGGGGGGGGGGGGTGGCCGTGTTGTGATACCTCTACTCTACCTTCGAGCCCAAGCCGTGGGGGGGTAGGGGGGGTATCATAATGTGGTTGCAAGTCTGTCCTCCAGGTCGTCCACGGTACATCCCTCTAGGGGGGCGGGAGGGAG
>SZWC01005503.1:66305-76441 GCA_023375785.1 Penium margaritaceum
AGAATAGGCTCGCGACCTGGGGGGGGGGGGTGGCCGTGTTGTGATACCTCTACTCTACCTTCGAGCCCAAGCCGTGGGGGGGTAGGGGGGGTATCATAATGTGGTTGCAAGTCTGTCCTCCAGGTCGTCCACGGTACATCCCTCTAGGGGGGCGGGAGGGAGTATTCCAGTGAAGGCACCTACGTGCAACAAATAAACAAAAACTGACCTGGTGTCAAAGGGACAAACCTTTTGCTATTTATTGACTAGCGAGTGCAAATACCTTCAACAATAAGTGGCACGGTGTGGCTACCATGCACAATGACAAACCAGATTAGCCATGTGCCACTTACCATGATGAAATAATTTTACTATGTGTGCTCAACGTTGAAAACCCATAATATGGGTCACGAATTGTCACAGGGGGGGAACAATAGTTTAGGAATACTATATACCAACTAGCAAGTACAACAAACTTCAATCAATAGTAGCATGGTGTGGCGACCATACACAATGACCGACGAAAGTAGGCATATGTACTGCCTTTGACCAAAGAATTCCGCTCTGTGTGGTCAACGTTGACAACTCATAATACAAGTCACGAATGGTCAGAGGGGAAAACAATGGTTTGGGAACACTAGGTATCAACTAAAAAGCACAAGGATCGTCAATGAGTTGTGGCACGGTGTGGATACCATGCACGATGACCAACCAACGTACGCACATGTCACTGACCATGACCAAAGAATGTTACCATGTGTGGTAAACTTTGACATCTCATAACACGAGTCACAAATGGTCACAGTGGAAGATAATGGTTTCTGAATACTAGTTATCGACTAACAAGTACAAATACCTTCAATATATAGTGGCACAGTGTGGCTACAATGCACAGTGACCAACCAAAGTATGCATATGTCACTAATCATGACCAAAGAATTTCACTTCACGTGGTCAATGTTGACAGCTCATAACACGAGTCACAGGTAGTCAGAGAGGGTAACAATGGTTTGGGAAGACTAGCTATCAACTAGAAAGCACAAAGACCTTCAATACATAGTGACACGGCATGGTAACCATGCACAGTGACAAACCAAAGTAGGCATATGTCACTAAGCATGACCAAACAGATTTCACAATGTGTGGTCAACGTTGAAAACTCATAACACGAGTCACAAATGGTCAGAGGGGAAAACAATGGGTTGGGAACACTAGTTATCAGCTAGCAAGTACAAAGACCATCAACAAGCAGTGGCACGGTGTGACTAGCGTGCACATTGACCAACCAAAGGATGCATACGTCACTGAGTATGACCGAAGAAGTCCACTATGTGTGATCAACATGGAAAACTCATAACACGAATGGTCAGAGGGAGAGACAATGGTTTGGGAATCCTATGTATCCACTACAAAGGACAATGAACTTCAATACGTAGTGGCACGGTGTGGCTAATATGCACACCAAACAACCAAACTAGACATATGTCACTGACCATGACCAAATAATTTCAATATGGGTGGTCAACGTTCACCAACCATAACACGAGTCACAAACGGTCAGAGGGGGAAAAAATGGTATGGGAATATCAGTTATCAAATAGCAAGTAAAACGACCTTCAATCAGTAGTAGCACGGTGTGGGTACCATGCAGAATGACTGACCAAAGTAGGCATATGTACTCCCTTTGACCGAAGAAATCCACTGTGTGTGGTCAGCGTTGACAACTCATAATACGAATCACAAATGGTCAGAGGGGGAAACAATGGTTTGCAAACACTAGGTATCAACTAAAAAGCACAAGGACCTTCAATACGTTGTGGCACGGTGTGGATACCATGCACGATGACCAACCAAAGTAGGTACATGTCACTGACCATGACCAAAGAAAGTCACCATGTGTGGTAAACTTTGACAACTCATAACACGAGTCACAATTGGTCAGAGTGGAAGATCATGGTTTCTGAATACAAGTTATGGACTAGCAAATACAAACACCTTCAATATCTAGTGGCACAGTGTGGCTACAGTGCACAGTGACTAACCAAAGTATGCATATGTCAGTGACCATGACCAAATAATTTCACTTCATGTGGTCAATGTTGACAACTCACAACACGAGTCACAGACAATAAGAGGGGGTAACAATGGTTTGGGAAGACTAGCTATGAACTAGAAAGCACAAAGACCTTCAATACATAGTGACACGGCGTGGTAACCATGTACAGTGACAAACCAAAGAAGGCATATGTCACTAACCATGACCAAAAAAAATTCAGTGTGTGGTCAACGTTGAAAACTCAAAACACGAGTCACAAATGGTCAGAGGGGGAAATAATGGTTTGGGAACATTAGTTATCAACTAGCAAGTACAAAGTCATTCAACAAGCAATGGCACGGTGTGGATAGCGTGCACAGTGACCAACCAAAGGATGCATACGTCACTGACTATGACCGAAGAAGTCCACTATGTGTGGTCAACATTGACAACTCATAACACGAGTCACAAATGGTCAGAGGGAGAGACAATGGTTTGGGACCCTATGTATCGACTGTAAAGGACAAAGAACTTCAATGCGTAGTGGCACGGTGTGGTGAATATGCACACCAAACGACCAAACTAGGTATATGTCAGTGACAATGACCAAAGAATTTCAATATGGGTGGTCAACGTTCACCAACCATAACACGAGTCAAAAACGGTCTGAGTGGAAAACAATGGTCTGGGAATTTCAGTTATCAACTACCAAGTGCAGCGACCTTCAATCAGTAGTAGCACGGTGTGGCTACAATGCACAATGACCAACCAAAGTAGGCATGTGTTATGCCTTTGACCAAAAAATCCACTGTGTGTGGTTAACGTTGACAACTCATAATACGAGTCACAAATGGTCAGAGGGGGGAAAAATGGTTTGGGAACACCATGTATCAACCAGAAAGCACAATGACCTTCAACGAGTTATGGCACGGCGTGGATACCATGCACGATAACCAACCAAAGCATGCATATGTCACTGATCATGACTAAAGAATTTCACTCAATGTGGTCAATGTTGACAACTCACAACACGAGTCACAGATAGTCAGAGGGGGTAACAATGGTTTGGGAAGACTAGCTATCAGCGAGAAAGCACAAAGACCTTCAATACATAATGGCACGGTGTGGTAACCATGAACAGTGACAAACCAAAGTAGGCATATGTCACTAACCATGACCAAACGATTTTTACTGTGTGTGGTCAACGTTGAAAACTCATAACACGAATCACAAATGGTCATAGGGGAACACACTGGGTTGGGAACACTAGTTATCAACTAGCAAGTACAGAGACCTTCAACAAGCAGTGGCACGGTGTGGCTAGCGTGCACAGTGACCACCCAAAGGATGCATACGTCACTGACTATGACCGAAGAAGTCCACTATGTGTGGTCACCATTGACAACTCATAACACGAGTCAAAAATGGTGAGAGGGACAGACAATGGTTTGGGAACCTTATGCATGGACTAGAAAGGACAAATAACTTCAATACGTAGTGGCACGGCGTGGCTACTATGCACACCAAACAACCGAACTAGGCATATATCACTGACCATGACCAGAGAATTTCAATATGGGTGGTCAACGTTCACCAACCATAACACGAGTCACAAACGGTCAGAGGGGGAAACAATGGTATGGGAATATCAGTTCTCAACTAGCAAGTAAAATGACCTTCAATCAGTAGTAGCACGGTGTGGCTACCATGCACAATGACCGACCAAAGTAGGCATATGTACTGCCTTTGACCAAAGAAATCCATTGTGTGTGGTCAACGTTGACAACTCATAATACGAGTCACAAATGGTCAGAGGGGACAACAATGGTTTGGGAACACCAGGTATCAACTAAAAAGCACAACGATTGTCAATGAATTGTGGCACAATGTGGATACCATGCACGATGACCAACCAAAGTAGGCATATGTCACTGACCATGACCAAAGAATGTCACCATGTGTGGTAAACTTCGACAACTCATAACACGAGTCACAAATGGTCAGAGTGGACAATAATGGTTTCTGAATACTAGTTATCGACTAGCAAGTACAAATACCTTCAATATATAGTGGCCCAGTGTGGCTACAATCTACAGTGACCAACCAAAGTATGCATATGTCACTGATCATGACCAACAAATTTCACTTCATGTGGTCAATGTTGACAACTCACAACACGAATCACAAGTACTCAGAGGGGGTAACAATGGTTTGCGAAGACTAGCTATCAACTAGAAAGCACAAAGACCTTCAATACATAGTCACACGGCGTGGTAACCATGTACTGTGACAAACCAAAGGAGGTATATGTCACTAACCATGACCAAAGGAATTTAACAGTGTGTGGTCAATGTTGAAAACTCATAACACGAGTCACAAATGGTCAGAGGGGAAAACAATGGGTTGGCAACACTAGTTATCAGCTAGCAAGTACAAAGACCATCAACAAGCAGTGGCACGGTGTGGCTAGCGTGCACAGTGACCAACCAAAGGAAGCATACGTCACTGACTATGACTGAAGAAGTCCACTATGTGTGGTCAACATTGACAACTCATAACACGACTCACAAATGGTCTGAGGGAGAGACAATGGTTTGGGAACCCTATGTATCGACTAGAAAGGAAAACTAACTTCAATACGTAGTGGCAGGGAGTGGCTAATATGCACACCAAACGACCAAACTAGGCATATGTCACTGACCATGACCAAATAATTTCAATATGGGTGGTCAACGTTCACCAACCATAACACGAGTCACAAACGGTCTGAGGGGGAAACAATGGTATGTGAATATCAGTTCTCAAATAGCAAGTAAAACGACCTTCAATGAGTAGTAGCATGGTGTGGGTACCATGGACAATGACTGACCAAAGTAGGCATATGTACTGACTTTGACCAAAGAATTCCGCTGTGTGTGGTCAACGTTGACAACTCATACTACGAGTCACAAATGGTCAGAGGGGAAAACAATGGTTTGGGAACACCAGGTATCAAATTAAAAGCACAAGGACCTTCAATACGTTGTGGCACGGTATGGATACCATGCACGATGACCAACCAAAGTAGGCACATGTCACTGACCATGACCAAAGAAATTCACCATGTGTGGTAGACTTTGACAACTCATAACACGAGTCACAAATGGTCCGAGTGGAAGTTAATGGTTTTTGCATACAAGTTATGGAATAGCAAGTACAAATACCTTTAATCTCTAGTGGCACAGTGTGGCTACATTGCACAGTGACTAACCAACGTATGCATATGTCAGTGACTATGACCAAATAAATTCACTTCATGTGGTCAATGTTGACAACTCACAACACGAGTCACGGGTAGTCAGAGTGGGTAACAATGGTTTGGGAAGACTAGCTATCAACTAGAAAGCACAAAGACCTTCAATATGTAGTGACACGGCGTGGTAACCATGTACAATGACCAACCAAAGTAGGCATATGTCACTAACCATGACCGAAAGAATTTCACAGTATGTGGTCAACGTTGAAAACTCTTAACACGAGTCACAAATGGTCAGAGGGGGAAATAATGGGCTGGGAACACTAGTTATCAACTAGCAAGTACAAAGTCCTTCAACAAGCAGTGGCACGGTGTGGCTAGCATGCACAGTGATCAGCCAAAGGATGCATACGTCACTGACTATGACCGAAGAAGTCCACTATGTGTGGTCAACATTGACAACTCATAACGCGAGTCACAAATGGTCATAGGGAGAGACAATGGTTTGGGACCCTATGTATCGACTAGAAAGGACAGATAACTTCAATACGCAGTGGCATGGTGTGGCGAATATGCATAGCAAACAACCAAACTAGGCATATGTCACTGACCATGACCAACGAATTTCAATGTGGGTGGTCAACGTTCACCAACCATAACACGAGTCACAAACGGTCAGAGTGGAAAACAATGGTCTTGGAATTTCAGTTATCAAGTAGCAAGTACAACGACTCTCAATCAGTAATAGCACAATATGGCTGCCATGCACAATGACCAACCAAAGTAGGCATATGTACTGCCTTTGACCAATGAAATCCGCGGTGTGCGGTCAACATTGACAACTCACAATACGAGTCACAAATTGTCAGAGGGGGAAACAATGGTTTGGGAAAACCAGGTATCAACTAGCAAGCACAAGGACCTTCAATAAGTTGTGGCACGGTGTGGATACCATACATGTGTCACTGACCATGGTAGGCATATGTCACTAAGCATGACCAAAGAATGTCACCATTTGTGGTAAACTTTGAGAACTCATAAGACGAGTCACAAATGTTCTGAGTGGAAGATAATGGTTTCTGAATACTAGATATCGACTAGCAAGTACAAATACCTTCAATATGTAGTGGCACAGCGCGGCTACAATGCACAGTGACCAACCAAAGTATGCATATGTCACTGACCATGTCCAAAGAATTTCACTTCATGTGGTCAATGTTGCCAACTCACAACACGAGTCACAGATATTCAAAGGGGGGTAACAATGGGTTGGGAACACTAGCTATCAACTAGAAAGCACAAAGACATTCAATACGTAGTGACACGGCGTGGTAGCCATGTACAGTGACAAACCAAGGTGCGCATATGTCACTAACCATGACCAAACGAATTTCACAGTGTGTGGTCAACGTTGAAAACTCATAACACGAGTCACAAATGGTCAGAGGGGGAAACAATTGGTTGGGAATACTAGTTATCAACTAACAAGTACGAAGACCTTCAGCAAGTAGTGGCACGGTGTGGCTAGCGTGCACAATGACCAACCAAAGGATGCATACGTCACTGACTATGACCGAAGATGTCCACTATGTGTGGTCAACATTGACAACTCATAACACGAGTCACAAATGGTCAGAGGGAGGGACAATGGTTTGGGAACCCTCTGCATGGACTAGAAAGGACAAAGAACTTCAATACGTAGTGGCACGGTGTGGTTAGTATGCACACCAAACAACCAAACTAGGCATATGTCATTGACCATGACCAAATAATTTCAATATGGGTGGTCAACGTTCACCAACCATAACACGAGTCACAAACGGTCAGAGGGGGGAACAATGGTCCGGGAATATCAGTTCTCAACTAGCAAGAACAACGACCTTCAATCAGTAGTAGCACGGTGTGGCTACCATGCACAATGACCAACCAAAGTAGGCATATGTACTGCCTTTGACCAAAGAGATCCGCTGTGTGTGGTCAACGTCGACAACTCATAATACGAGTCACTAATGGTCAGAGGGGAAAACAATGGTTTGGGAACACCAGGTATCAACTAAAAAGCACAAGGACCTTCAATAAGTTGTGGCACTGTGTGGATACCATGCACGATGACCAACCAAAGTAGGCACATGTCACTGACCATGACCAAAGAACGTCACCATGTGTGGTAAACTTTGACAACTCATAACAGGAGTCACAAATGGTCAGAGTGGAAGATAATGGTTTCTGAATACAGGTTATGGACTAGCAAGTACAAACACATTCAATCTCTAGTGGCAGAGTGTGGCTACAGTTCACAGTGACTAACCAAAGTATGCATATGTCAGTGACCATGACCAAGTAATTTCACTTCATGTGGTCAATGTTGACAGCTCACAACACGAGTCACAGATAGTCAGAGGGGGTAACAATGGTTTGGGAAGACTAGCTATCAACTAGAAAGCACAAAGACCTTCAATATGTAGTGACACGGCGTGGTAACCATGTACAGTGATAAACCAAAGTAGGCATATGTCACTAACCATGACCAAAAGAATTTCACAGTGTGTGGTCAACATTGGAAACTCATAACATGAGTCACAAATGGTCAGAGGGGGAAATAATGGGTTGGGAACACTAGTTATCAACTAGCAAGTACACAGTCATTCAACAAGCAGTGGCACGGTGTGGCTAGCATGCACAGTGACCAAGCAAAGGATGCATACGTCACTGACTATGACCAAAGAAGTCCACTATGTGTGGTCAGCATTGACAACTCATTACACGAGTCACAAATGGTCAGAGGGAGAGACAATGGTTTGGGACCCTATGTATGGACAAGAAAGGACAAAGAACTTCAATACCTAGTGGCACGGTGTGGTGAATATGCACACCAAACAACCAAACTAGGCATATGTCACTGACCATGACCAAATAATTTCAATATGGGTGGTCATCGTTCACCAACCATAACACGAGTCACAAACGGTCATAGTGGAAAACAATGGTCTGGGAATTTCAGTTATGAACTAGCAAGTACAACGACCTTCAATTAGTAGTAGCACGGTATGGCTACCATGCACAATGACCGACCAAAGTAGGCATATGTACTGCCGTTGACCAAAGAAATCCGCGGTGTGCGGTCATCATTGACAACTCATAATACGAGTCACATATAGTCAGAGGGGGGAACAATTGTTTGAGAACACCAGGCATCAACTAGCAAGCACAAGGACCTTCAATAAGGTGTGGCACGGTGTGGATACCATGCATATATCACTGACCATGGTAGGCATATGTCTCTGACCATGACCAAAGGATGTCACTAAGTGTGGTAAACTTTGACAACCCATAACAGGGGTCACAAATGGTCAGAGTGGAAGATAATGGTTTATGAATACTAGTTATCGAGTAGTAAGTACAAATACCTTCAATATGTAGTGGCACAATGTGGATTCCATGCACAGTGACCATCCAAAGTATGCATATGTCACTGACCAAGACCAACGAATTCCACTTCATGTGGTCAATATTGTCAACTCACAACACGAGTCACAGATAGTCAGAGGGGGGTAACAATGGTTTTGGAACACTAGCTATCAACTAGAAAGCACAAAGACTTTCAATAAGTAGTGACACGGCGTGGTAGCCATGTACTGTGACAAACCAAGGTACGCATATGTCACTAACCATGACCAAACGAATTTCACAGTGTGTGGTCAACGTTGAAAACTCATAACACGAGTCACAAATGGTCAGCGGGGGAAACAATGGGTTGGGAACACTAGTTATCAAATAGCAAGTACGAATACCTTCAACAAGAAGTGGCACGGTGTGGCTAGCGTGCACAGTGACCAACCAAAGGATGCATACGTCACTGAATATGACTGAAGAAGTCCACTATGTGTGGTCAACATTGACAACTCATAACACGAGTCACAAATGGTCAGAGGGAGGGACAATGGTTTGGGAACCCTATGCATGGACTAGAAAGGACGAAGAACTTCAATACATAGTGGCACGGTGTGATTACTATGCACACCAAACAACCAAACTAGGCATATGTCACTCACCATGACCAAAGAATTTCAATATGGGTGGTCAACGTTCACCTACCATAAGACGTGTCACAAACGGTCAGAGGGGGAAACAATGGTCTGGAAATATCAGTTCTCAACTAGCAAGTACAACGACCTTCAATCAGTATTAGCACGGTGTGGCTACAATGTACAATGACCGACCAAAGTAGGCATATGTACTGCATTTGACCAAAATATCCGCTGTGTGTGGTCAACGTTGACAACTCATAATACGAGTCACAAATGGTCAGAGGGGGAAACAATGGTTTGGGAACACCAGGTATTAACCAGGAAGCACAATGACCTTCAAAGAGGTGTGGCACGGTGTGGATACCATGCACGATGACCGACCAAAGTATGCATATGTCACTGACCATGACCAACGAATGTCACCATGTGTGGTAAACTTCGACAACTCATAACACGAGTCACAAATGGTCAGAGTGGAAGATAATGGTTTCTGAATACTAGTTATCGACTAGCAAGTACAAATATCTTCAATATGTAATTTGCACAGTGTGGCTACAATGCACAGTGACCAACCAAAGTATGCAAATGTGTTTAACCATGACCAAATAATTTCACTCTATGTGGTCAATATTGACAACTCACAACACAAGTCACTGCTAGTGGGAGAGGGTAACAATGGTTTCAGAAGACTAGCTATAAACTAGAAAGAACAAAGACCTTCAATACGTCGTGACACGGCTTGGTAACCATGTACAGTGATGAAGCAAAGTATGTGTATGTCACTAACCAAGAGCAAAAGAATGTGACAGTGTGTGGTCAACGTTGAAAACTCATAACACGAGTCACAAATGGTCAGAGG
>SZWC01005503.1:89763-119763 GCA_023375785.1 Penium margaritaceum
AGGGAGGGGGTGTCATAATGCAGTCTCAAATCTGTCCTCCAGGTCGTCCACGGAACACCCCTCTAGGGGGGTGGGAGGGATTATTCCAGTGAAGGCACCTACGCGCAACAAATAAACAAAAACTGACCTGGTGTCAAAGGGAGAAACCTTTTGCTATTTATTGACTAGTGAATGCAAAGACCTTCAACAAGAAGTGGCACGGTGTGGCTACCATGCACAATGACCATCCAGATTAGCCATGTGCCACTCACCATGATCAAATAATTTTACTACTTGTGCTCAACGTTGACAAACCATAATATGGGTCACAAATTGTCAGAGGGGGGAGACAATAGTTTAGGAATACTAGATACCAACTAGCAAGTACAACAAACTTCAATCAGTAGTAGCAGAGTGTGGCTACCATGCACAATGAATGGCCAAAGTAGGCATATGTACTGCCTTCGACCAAAGAAATCTGTTGTGTGTGGTCAACGTTGACAACTCATAATACGAGTCACAAATGGTAAGAGGGGAAAACAATGGTTTGGGAAGACTAGCTATCAACTAGAAAGCACAAAGACGTTCAATACATAGTGACACGGCGTGGTAACCATGTACAGTGACAAACCAAAGTAGGCATATGTCACTAACCATAACCAAAGAATTTCAATATGGGTGGTCAACGTTCACCAACCATTACACGAGTCACAAATGGTCAGAGGGGGAAACAATGGTATGGGAATATCAGTTCTCAACTAGCAAGTAAAAAGAACTTCAACAAGTAGTGGCACGGTGTGGTTACTATGCACACCAAACAGCAAACTAGGCATATGTCACTAACCATAACCAAAGAATTTCAATATGGGTGGTCAACGTTCACCAACCATTACACGAGTCACAAATGGTCAGAGGGGGAAACAATGGTATGGGAATATCAGTTCTCAACTAGCAAGTAAAAAGAACTTCAACAAGTAGTGGCACGGTGTGGTTACTATGCACACCAAACAGCAAACTAGGCATATGTCACTAACCATAACCAAAGAATTTCAATATGGGTGGTCAACGTTCACCAACCATTACACGAGTCACAAATGGTCAGAGGGGGAAACAATGGTATGGGAATATCAGTTCTCAACTAGCAAGTAAAAAGAACTTCAACAAGTAGTGGCACGGTGTGGTTACTATGCACACCAAACAGCAAACTAGGCATATGTCACTAACCATAACCAAAGAATTTCAATATGGGTGGTCAACGTTCACCAACCATTACACGAGTCACAAATGGTCAGAGGGGGAAACAATGGTATGGGAATATCAGTTCTCAACTAGCAAGTAAAAAGAACTTCAACAAGTAGTGGCACGGTGTGGTTACTATGCACACCAAACAGCAAACTAGGCATATGTCACTAACCATAACCAAAGAATTTCAATATGGGTGGTCAACGTTCACCAACCATTACACGAGTCACAAATGGTCAGAGGGGGAAACAATGGTATGGGAATATCAGTTCTCAACTAGCAAGTAAAAAGAACTTCAACAAGTAGTGGCACGGTGTGGTTACTATGCACACCAAACAGCAAACTAGGCATATGTCACTAACCATAACCAAAGAATTTCAATATGGGTGGTCAACGTTCACCAACCATTACACGAGTCACAAATGGTCAGAGGGGGAAACAATGGTATGGGAATATCAGTTCTCAACTAGCAAGTAAAAAGAACTTCAACAAGTAGTGGCACGGTGTGGTTACTATGCACACCAAACAGCAAACTAGGCATATGTCACTAACCATAACCAAAGAATTTCAATATGGGTGGTCAACGTTCACCAACCATTACACGAGTCACAAATGGTCAGAGGGGGAAACAATGGTATGGGAATATCAGTTCTCAACTAGCAAGTAAAAAGAACTTCAACAAGTAGTGGCACGGTGTGGTTACTATGCACACCAAACAGCAAACTAGGCATATGTCACTAACCATAACCAAAGAATTTCAATATGGGTGGTCAACGTTCACCAACCATTACACGAGTCACAAATGGTCAGAGGGGGAAACAATGGTATGGGAATATCAGTTCTCAACTAGCAAGTAAAAAGAACTTCAACAAGTAGTGGCACGGTGTGGTTACTATGCACACCAAACAGCAAACTAGGCATATGTCACTAACCATAACCAAAGAATTTCAATATGGGTGGTCAACGTTCACCAACCATTACACGAGTCACAAATGGTCAGAGGGGGAAACAATGGTATGGGAATATCAGTTCTCAACTAGCAAGTAAAAAGAACTTCAACAAGTAGTGGCACGGTGTGGTTACTATGCACACCAAACAGCAAACTAGGCATATGTCACTAACCATAACCAAAGAATTTCAATATGGGTGGTCAACGTTCACCAACCATTACACGAGTCACAAATGGTCAGAGGGGGAAACAATGGTATGGGAATATCAGTTCTCAACTAGCAAGTAAAAAGAACTTCAACAAGTAGTGGCACGGTGTGGTTACTATGCACACCAAACAGCAAACTAGGCATATGTCACTAACCATAACCAAAGAATTTCAATATGGGTGGTCAACGTTCACCAACCATTACACGAGTCACAAATGGTCAGAGGGGGAAACAATGGTATGGGAATATCAGTTCTCAACTAGCAAGTAAAAAGAACTTCAACAAGTAGTGGCACGGTGTGGTTACTATGCACACCAAACAGCAAACTAGGCATATGTCACTAACCATAACCAAAGAATTTCAATATGGGTGGTCAACGTTCACCAACCATTACACGAGTCACAAATGGTCAGAGGGGGAAACAATGGTATGGGAATATCAGTTCTCAACTAGCAAGTAAAAAGAACTTCAACAAGTAGTGGCACGGTGTGGTTACTATGCACACCAAACAGCAAACTAGGCATATGTCACTAACCATAACCAAAGAATTTCAATATGGGTGGTCAACGTTCACCAACCATTACACGAGTCACAAATGGTCAGAGGGGGAAACAATGGTATGGGAATATCAGTTCTCAACTAGCAAGTAAAAAGAACTTCAACAAGTAGTGGCACGGTGTGGTTACTATGCACACCAAACAGCAAACTAGGCATATGTCACTAACCATAACCAAAGAATTTCAATATGGGTGGTCAACGTTCACCAACCATTACACGAGTCACAAATGGTCAGAGGGGGAAACAATGGTATGGGAATATCAGTTCTCAACTAGCAAGTAAAAAGAACTTCAACAAGTAGTGGCACGGTGTGGTTACTATGCACACCAAACAGCAAACTAGGCATATGTCACTAACCATAACCAAAGAATTTCAATATGGGTGGTCAACGTTCACCAACCATTACACGAGTCACAAATGGTCAGAGGGGGAAACAATGGTATGGGAATATCAGTTCTCAACTAGCAAGTAAAAAGAACTTCAACAAGTAGTGGCACGGTGTGGTTACTATGCACACCAAACAGCAAACTAGGCATATGTCACTGACTATGACCGAAGAAGTCCACTATGTATGGTCTACATTGACAACTCATAACACGAGTCACAAATGGTCAGAGGGAGGGACAATGGTTTGGGAACCCTATGCATGGACTAGAAAGGACAAAAAAATTCAATACGTAGTGGCACGGTGTGGTTACTATGCACACCAAACAACCAAACTAGGCATATGTCACTAACCATAACCAAAGAATTTCAATATGGGTGGTCAACGTTCACCAACCATTACACGAGTCACAAACGGTCAGAGGGGGAAACAATCATCCGGGAATATAAGTTCTCAACTAGCAAGTACAACGACCTTCAATCAGTACTAGCGCGGTGTGGCTACCATGCACAGTGACTGACCAAAGAAGGCATATGTACTGCTTTTGACCAAAAAATCCGATGTGTGTAGTCAACGTTGACAACTCATAACACGAGTCACAAATGGTCAGAGGGGGAAACAATGGTTTGGGAACACCAGGTGTCAACTAGCAAGCACAATCACCTTCAATGAGTTTTGGCACGGCGTGGATACCATGCAGTATGACCAACCAAAGTATGCATATGTCACTAACCATGACCAAAGAATGTCACCATGTGTGGTAAACTTTGACAACTCATAACACGAGTCACAAATGGTCTGAGTGGAAGATAATGGTTTTTGAATACTAGTTATCAACTAGCAAGTACAAAAACCTTCAATATGTAGTGGCACAGTGTGGCTATAATGCACAGTGACCAACCAAAGTATGCATATGTCACTGACCATGACCAAAGAAGTTTTATTCATGTAGTCAATGTTGACAACTCACAACAGGAGTCACAGATAGTCAGAGGGGGTAACAATGGTTTTGGAATACTAGCTATCAACTAGAAAGCACAAAGACCTTCAATACATAGTGACACGGCATGGTAACCATGTACATTGACAAACCAAAGTAGGCATATGTCACTAACCATGACGAAACGAATTCCACAGTGTATGGTCAACGTTGAAAACTCATAGCACAAGTCACAAATTGTCAGAGGGGAAAAAAATGGATTGGGAACACCTGTTATCAACTAGCAAGTACATAGACCTTCAACAAGCAGTGGCACGGTGTGGCTAGCGTGCAGAGTGACCAACCAAAGGATGCATACGTCACTGACTATGACCGAAGAAGTCCACTATGTGTGGTCACCATTGACAACTCATAACACGAGTCACAAAGGGTCAGAGGGAGATACATGGTTTGGGAATCCTATGTATTGACTATAATGGACAAAGAACTTCAATACGTAGTGGCACGGTGTGGCTAATATGCACACCAAACAATCAAACTAGGCATATGTCACTGACCATGACCAAAGAATTTCAATATGGGTGGTCAAACGTTCACCAACCATAACACAAGTCACAAACGGTCAGAGGGGGAAACAATGGTATGGGAATATCAGTTCTCAACCAGCAAGTACAACGGCCTTCAATCAGTAGTAGCACGGTGTAGTTACCATGCAGAATGACCGACCAAAGTAGGGATATGTACTGCCTTGGACCAAAGAAATCCGTTGTGTGTGGTCAACGTTGACAACTCATAATACGAGTCACAAATGGTCAGGGGGGAAACAATGGTTTGGGAACACCAGGTATCAACTAGCAAGCACAATGAGCTTCAATGAGTTGTGGCACGGTGTGGATACCATGCACGATGACCAACCAAAGTATGCATGCGTCAATGACCATGACCAAAGAATGTCACCATGTGTGGTAAACGTTGACAACTCATAACACGAGTCACAAATGGTCAGAGTGGAACATAATGGTTTCTGAATACTAGTTATCGACTAGCAAGTACAAATAATTTCAATATGTAATTGCACAGTGTGCCTACAATGCACAATGACCAACCAAAGTATGCATATGGGACTAACCATGACCAAAGAATTTCACTTCATGTGGTCAATGTTGACAAATCACAACATGAGTCACAGAGAGAGGGTAACAATGGTTTTTGAAGACTAGCTATCAACTAGAAAGAACAAAGACCTTGAATATGTTGTGACACGGCATGGTAATCATGTACAGTGACAAAGCAAAGTATGCGTATGTCACTAACCATGACCAAAAGAATTTCAGTGTTAGGTCAACGTTGAAAACTCATAACACGAGTCACAAATGGTCAGAGGGGGAAACAATTGGTTGGGAACACTAGTTATAAACTAGCAAGTACAAATTCCTTCAACAAGCAGTGGCACGGTGTGGTTAGCGTGCACAGTGACCAACCAAAGGATGCATACGTCACTCGCTATGACCGAAGAAGTCCACTATGTGTGGTCAGCATTGACAACTCATAACACGAGTCACAGATAGTCTTAGGGGGGTAACAATTGCGTGGGCAGACTAGCTATCAAGTAGAAAGCACAAAGACCTTCAATGGGTAGTGACAGGGTGTGGTAACCATGTATAGTGATAAAACAAACTTGGCATATGTCACTGACCATGACCAAAGAATTTCAATATGGGTGGTCAACGTTCACAACCCATAACACGAGTCACAAATGGTCGGAGGGGGGGAAAATGGTTTCCAAACACTATGTATCTTCTAGCAAGTACAAAGATCTTTCGTATGTATTGGCACGGTGTGGCTGCCGTGCACAATGACCTACCCAAGTAGGCATACATCACTGCTCGTGACCAAAAACGTTTATCGTGTGTGGTCAGCGTTCACAACTCATAATACAAGTAAAAAATGGGCAAAGGGAGAAACTCGGTATCAACTAGCAGATACAAAGACCTTCGATAAGTGGTGGCACGGTGTGGCTACCATGCAAAATGACCAACAAAAGTATGCCTGTGTCACTGAACATTATAAAAAGAATTTCAATGTGTGTAGTCAACTTTCCTTGTTACGGCTTGTCAATCGGAGCAACGGTTTAGAAGTTATTGGAACTCAAAGACCTTCGATAAGTGGTGGCACGGTGTGGCTACCATGCAAAATGACCAACAAAAGTATGCCTATGTCACTGAACATTATAAAAAGAATTTCAATGTGTGTAGTCAACTTTCCTTGTTACGGCTTGTCAATCGGAGCAACGGTTTAGAAGTTATTGGAACTCAAAGTTGCGCAATTTGCAATGCCGTCCGCGTCAATTGTTTATGATTAAACTGACTTTGTTATTATTTGTAATTTTAAAAACTACCCTCTAATCGTACACCCCCTTATTTTATGTCCTCTACCTATAGGAACTCCTATAACATCATTTGTACATCGTATAAACACCATGTGAGTTGGCTTAGTGCTTATAGAGTCAGATTCTGGAGCGGTAGGTCCTGGGATTGAATCCTTGTACGCGCAATATAGAATAGGCTCGCGACCTGGGGGGGGGGGTGTTGTGATACCTCTACTCTACCTTCGAGCCCAAGCTGTGGGGGGGGTAGTGGGGTGTCATAATGCGGTCGCAAATCTGTCCTCCAGGTCGTCCACGGAACATCCCTCTAGGGGGGTGGGAGGGAGTATTCCAGTGAAGGCACCTACGCGCAACAAATAAACAAAAACCGACCTGGTGTCAAAGGGAGAAACCTTTTGCTATTTATTGACTAGCGAGTGCAAAGACCTTCAACAAGAAGTGGCACGGTGTGGCTACCATGCAGAATGACTAACCAGATTAGCCATGTGCCACTTACCATGATCAAATAATTTTACTATGTATGCTCAACATTAACAACCCATAATATGGGTCACGAATTGTCGTAGGGGGGAAACAATAGTTTAGGAATACTAGATACCAACTAGCAAGTACAACTAACTTCAATCAGTAGTCGCACGGTGTGGCTACCATGCACAATGACCGACAAAAGTAGGCATATGTACTGCCTTTGACCAAAGAAACCCGTTGTGTGTGGTCAACGTTGACAACTCATAATACGAGTCACACATGGTCAGATGGGAAAACAGTGGTTTGGGAACACCAGCTATCAACTAAAAAGCACAAGGACCGTCAATGAGTTGTGGCACGGTGTGGATACCATGCACGATGACCGACCAAAGTATGCACATGTCACTGACCATGACCAAAGAATGTCACCATGTGTGGTAAACTTTGACAACTCATAACACGATTCAAAAATGGTCAGAGTGGAAGATAATGGTTTCTGAATACAAGTTATGGAATAGAAAGTACAAACACCTTCAGTCTCTAGTGGCACAATGTGGCTACAGTGCACAGTGACTTACCAAAGTATGCATATGTCAGTGACCATGACCAAATAATTTCACTTCATGTGGTCAATGTTGACAACTCACAACATGAGTCACATGTAGTCAGAGGGGGTAGCCATGGTTTGGGAAGACTATCTATCAACTAGAAAGCACAAAGACCTTCAATACATAGTGACACGGCGTGGTAACCACGCACAGTGACAAACCAAAGTAGGCATATGTCACTAACCATGACCAAACGAATTTGACATTGTGTGGTCAACGTTGAAAACTCATAACACGAGTCACAAATGGTCAGAGGGGAAAACAATGGGTTGGGAAAACTAGTTGTCAACTAGCAAGTAAAAAGAAATTCAACAAGTAGTGGTACGGTGTGGCTAGCGTGCACAGTGACCAACCAAATGATGCATACGTCACTGACTATGACCGAAGAAGTCCACTATTTGTGGTCAACACTGACAACTCATAACACGAGTCACAAATGGTCTGAGGCAGATACAATGGTTTGGGACCCTATGTATCCACTAGAAAGGACAAAGAACTTCAATACGTAGTGGCAAGTTCTGGCGAATATGCACACCAAACAACCAAACTAGGCATATGTCACTGACCATGATCAAAGAATTTAAATATGGGTGGTCAACGTTCACCAACCATAACACGAGTCACAAACGGTCTGAGTGGAAAACAATGGTCTGGGAATTTAAGTTGTCAACTAGCAAGTACAACGAACTTCAATCAGTAGTAGCACGGTATGGCTACCATGCACAATGACCCACCAAAGTAGGCATATGTACTGCCTTTGACAAAAGAAATCCACGGTGTGCAGTCAACATTGAGAGCTCAAAATACGAGTCACATATGGTCAGAGGGGGAAACAATGGTTTGGGAACACCAGGTATCAACTAGCAACCACAAGGACCTTCAATAAGTTATGGCACAGTGTGGATACCATGCATATGTCACTGACCATGGTAGGCATATGTCACTGACCATGACCAAAGGATATCACTAAGTCTGGTAAACTTTGACAACCCATAACACAAGTCACAAATGGTTAGAGTGGAAGTTAATGGTTTATGAATACTAGTTATCCAGTAGCAAGTACAAATACCTTCAATATGTAGTGGCACAGTGTGGCTACCATGCACAGTGACCAACCAAAGTATGCATATGTCACTGACCATGACCAACGAGTTCCACTTCATGTGGTCAATATTGACAACTCACAACACAAGTCACAGATAGTCAAAGGGGGGTAACAATGGTTTGGGAACCCTATCTATCAACGAGAAAGCACAAAGACCTTCAATACGTAGTGACACGTGGTGGTAGCCATGTACAGTGACAAACCAAGGTATGCATATGTCAGTAACCATGACCAAACGAATTTCACAGTGTGTGGTCAACATTAAAAAATCATAACACGAGTCACAAATGGTCAGAGGGGGAAACAATTGGTTGGGAACACTAGTTATCAACTAGCAAATAGGAAGACCTTCAGCAAGTAGTGGCACGGTGTGGCTAGCGTGCACAGTGACCAACCAAAGGATGCATACGTCACTGACTATGACCGAAGAAGTCAACTATGTGTGGTCAACATTGACAACTCATACCACGAGTCACAAATGGTCAGAGGGATGGACAATGGTTTGGGAACCCTATGCATGAACTAGAAAGGACAAAGAACTTCAATACGTAGTGGCACGGTGTGTTTGCTATGCGCACCAAACAACCAAACTAGGCATATGTCACTGACCATGACCGAAGAATTTCAATATGGGTGGTCAACGTTCACCAACCATAACACGAGTCAGAGATGGTCAGAGGGGGAAACAATGGTCTGGGAATATCAGTTCTCAACTAGTAAGTACAACGACCTTCAATCAGTAGTAGCACGGTGTGGCTACCATGCACAATGACGGACCAAAGCAGGCATATGTACAGCCTTTGACCAAAAAATCCTCAGTGTGTGGTCAACGTTGACAAATCATAACACGAGTCACAAATAGTCAGAGGGGGAAACAATGGTTTGGGAACACCAGGTATCAACTACCAAGCATAATCACCATAAATGAGTTTTGGCACGGTGTGGATACCATGCATGATGACCAACCAAAGTATGCATATGTCACTGACCATGACCAAAGAATGTCACCATGTGTGGTAAACTTTGACAACTCATAACACGAGTCACAAATGGTCTGAGTGGAAGATAATGGTTTCTGAATACTAGTTATCAACTAGCAAGTACAAATACCTTCACTTTGTAGTGGCACGGTGTGGCTATAATGCACAGTGACCAACCAAAGTATGCTCATGTCACTTACCATGACCAAAGAAGTTTTCTTCATGTAGTCAATGTTGACAAATCACAACACGAGTCACAGATAGTCAGAGGGGGTAACAATGGTTTGGGAAGACTAGCCATCAACTAGAAAGCACAAAGACCTTCAATACATAGTGACACAGCGTGGTAACCATGTACAGTGACAAACCAAAGTAGGCATATGTCCCTAACCATGACCAAACGAATTTCACAGTGTGTGGTCAACATTGAAAACTCATAACACAGGTCACAAATGGTCAAAGGGGAAAACAATGGGTTGGGAACACTAGTTATCAACTAGCAAGTACAGAGACCTTCAACAACTAGTGGCACGGTGTGGCTAGTGTGCACAGTGACCAACCAAAGGATGCATACGTCACTGACTATGAACAAAGAAGTCCACTATGTGTGGTCAACATTGACAACTCATAACACGAGTCACAAATGGTCAGAGGGAAGGACAATGGTTTGGGACCCTATGTATCGACTAGAAAGGAGAAAGAAATTCAATACGTAGTGGCACGGTGTGGCGAATATGCACACCAAACAACCAAACTAGGCATATGTCACTGACCATGACCAAAGAATTTTAAGATGGGTGGTCAACGTTCACCAACCATAACACAAGTCACAAACGGTCAGAGTGGAAAACAATGGTCTGGGAATTTCAGTAATCAACTAGAAGTACAACGACCTTGAATCAGTAGTAGCACAGCATGGCTACTATGCACAATGACCGACCAAAGTAGGCATATGTATTGCCTTTGACCAAAGAAATCCGCGGTGTGCGGTCAACATTGACAACTCATAATACGAGTCACAAATGGTCAGAGGGGGGAACCATGGTTTGGGAGCACCAGGTATCAACTAGCAAGCACAAGGACCTTCAATAAGTTGTGGCACGGTGTGGATACCATGCATATGTCACTGACCATGGTAGGCATATGTCACTGACCATGACCAAAGAAAGTCAGTAAGTGGGATAAACTTTGACAACCCTTAACACGAGTAATAAATGGTCAGAGTGGAAGATAATGGTTTATGAAAACTAGTTATCGGGTAGCAAGTACAAATACCTTCAATATGTAGTGGCACAGTGTGGCTACCATGCACAGTGACCAACCAAAGTATGCATATGTCACTTACCATGACCAACGAATTCCACTTCATGTGGTCAATATTGACAACTCACAACACGAGTCACAGATAGTCAGAGGGGGGTAACAACGGTTTGGTAACACTAGCTATCAACTAGAAAGCACAAATACCTTCAATACGTAGTGACACGGCGTGGTAGCCATGTACAGTGACAAACCAAGGTATGCATATGTCACTAGCCATGACCAAACGAATTTCACAGTGTTTGGTCAACATTGAAAACTCATAACACGAGTCACAAATGGTCAGAGGGAAAAACAATTGGTTGGGAACACTAGTTATCAACTAGCAAGTACAAAGACCTTCAACAAGTAGTTGCACGGTGTGGCTAGCGTGCACAGTGACCAACCAAACGATGCATATGTCACTGACTATGACCGAAAAAGTCCACTGTGTGTGGTCAACATTGACAACTTATAACACAAGTCACAAATGGTCAGAGGGATGGACAATGGTTTGGGAACCCTATGCATGGACTAGAAAGGACAAAGAACTTCAATACGTAGTGGCACGGTGTGGTTACTATGCACACCAAACAACCAAACTAGCCATATGTCACTGACCATGACGAAAGAATTTCAATATGGGTGGTCAACGTTCACCAACCATAACAGGAGTCACAAACGATCAGAGGGGGAAACAATGGTCCGGGAATATCAGTTCTTCACTAGCAAGTACAGCGACCTTCAATCAGTAGTAGCACAGTGTGGCTACAATGCACAATGACCGACCAACGTAGGCATATATACTGCCTTGACCAAAAAATCCGCGGTGTGTGGTCAACGTCGACAACTCATAGTACGAGTCACAAATGGTCAGAGGGGGAAACAATGGTTTGGGAACACCAGGTATCAACTAGCAAGCACAATGACCTTCAATGAGTTGTGGCACGGTGTGGATACCATGCACGATGACCAACCAAAGTATGCATATGTCACTGACCGTGACCAAAGAATTTCACCATGTGTGGTAAACTTTGACAACTCATAACACAAGTCACAAATGGTCAGAGGGGGAAACAATGGTTTGGGAACACCAGGTATCAACTAGCAAGCACAATGACCTTCAATGAGTTGTGGCACGGTGTGGATACCATGCACGATGACCAACCAAAGTATGCATATGTCACTGACCGTGACCAAAGAATTTCACCATGTGTGGTAAACTTTGACAACTCATAACACGAGTCACAAATAGTCTGAGTGGGAGATAATGGTTTCTGAATACTAGTTATCAACTAGCAAGCACAAATATCTTCAATATGTAGTGGCACAGCGTGGCTACAATGCACAGTGACCAACCAAAGTATGCATATGTCACTGACCATGACCAAATAATTTCACTCTATGTGGTCAATATTGACAACTCACAACAGGAGTCACAGATAGTCAGAGGGGGGTAACAATGGTTTGGGAACACTAGCTATCATTTAGAAAGCAAAAAGACCTTCAATACGTAGTGACATGGCGTGGTAGCCATGTACAGTAACAAACCAAGGTACGCATATGTCACTGACCATGAGCAAACGAATTTCACGGTGTGTGGTCAACGTTGAAAACTCATAACACGAGTCACAAATAGTCAGAGGGGGAAACAATTGGTTGGGAACACTAGTTATCAACTAGCAAGTACGAAGACCTTCAGCAAGTAGTGGCACGGTGTGGCTAGCGTGCACAGTGACCAACCAAAGGATGCATGCGTCACTGAAAATGACCAAAGAAGTCCACTATGTGTGGTCAACATTGACAACTCATAACACGAGTCACAAATGGTCAGAGGGAGGGACAATGGTTTGGGAACCCTATGCATGGAATAGAAAGGACAAAGAACTTCAATACGTAGAAGCCCGGTGTGGTTACTATGCACACCAAACAACCAAACTAGGCTTAGTCACTGACCATGACCAAATAATTTCAATATGGGTGGTCAACGTTCCCCAACCATAACACGAGCCAAAAACGGTCAGAGGGGGAAACAATGATCCGGGAATATCAGTTCTCAACTGGAAAGTACAACGACCTTCAATCAGTAGTAGCACGGTGTGGCTACCATGCACAATGACCGACCAAAGTAGGGATATGTACTGCCTTTGACCAAAAAATCCGCTGCGTGTGGTCAGCGTTGACAACTCATAACACGAGTCACAAATGGTCAGAGGGGGAAACAATGGTTTGGGAACACCAGGTATCAACTAGCAAGCACAATAACCTTCAATGAGTTTGGGCACGGTGTGGATACCATGCATGATGACCAACCAAAGTATGCATATGTCACTGACCATGACCAAAGAATGTCACCATGTGTGGTACACTTTGACAACTCATAACACAAGTCACAAATGGTCTGAGTGGAAGATAATGGTTTTTGAATACTAGTTATCGACTAGCAAGTACAAATAACCTCAACATGTAGTGGCACAGTGTGGCTATAATGCATAGTGACCGACCAAAGTAAGCATATGTCACTGACCATGACCAAAGAATTTTTCTTCATGTCGTCAATGTTGACAACTCGCAGCACGCGTCACAGATAGTCAGAGGGGATAACAATGGTTTGGGAAGACTAGCTATCAACTAGAAAGCACAAAGACATTAAATACATAGTGACACGGCGTGGTAACCATGTACAGTGACAAACCAAACTAGGCATATGTCACTAACCATGACCAAATGAATTTTACAGTGTGTGGTCAACGTTGAAAACTCATAACACGAGTCACAAATGGTCAGAGGGGAAAACAATGGGTTGGTAACACTAGTCATCAACTGGCAAGTACAGAGACCTTCAACAAGTAGTGGCACGGTGTGGCTAGCGTGCACAGTGACCAACCAAAAGATGCATACGCCACTGACTATGACCAAAGAAGTCCACTATGTGTGGTCACCATTGACAACTCATAACACGAGTCACAAATGGTCAGAGGGAGAGACAATGGTTTGGAAACCCTATGTATCGACTATAATGGACAAATAACTTCAATACGTAGTGGCACGGTGTGGCTAATATGCACACCAAACAACCAAACTAGGCATATGTCATTGAACATGACAAAAGAAGTTCAATGTGGGTGGTCAACATTCACCGACCATAACACAAGTCACAAACGGTCAAAGGGGGAAACAATTCTATGGGAATATCAGTTCTCAACTAGCAAGTAAAACGAACTTCAATCAGTAGTAACACGGTTTGGCTACCATGCACAATGACCGGCCAAAGTAGGCATATGTACTGCCTTTGACCAAAGAAATCCGCTGTGTGTGGTCAACATTGACACTTCATAATACGAGTCACAAATGATCAGAGGGGAAAACAATGGTTTGGGAACACCAGGTGTCAAATCGCAAGCACAAGGACCTTCAATAAGTTGTGGCACGGTGTGGATATCATGCACGATGACCAACCAAAGTAGGCATATGTCACTGACCATGACCAAATAATGTCACTATGTGTGGGAAACATTGACAACTCATAACACGAGTCATGAATGGTCAGAGTGGAAGACAATGGTTTGTGAATGCTAGCTATCAACTAGAAAGCACAAAGACCTTCAATGCGTAGTGACACGGCGTGGTAACCATGTACAGTGATAGAACAAACTAGGCATATGTCAATGACCATGACCAAAGAATTTCAATATGGGTGGTCAACGTTCACAACCCATAACACGAGTCACAAATGGTCGGAGGGGGGAAAAATGGTTTCCAAAGACTATGTATCTTCTAGCAAGTACAAAGATATTTCGTATGTACTGGCACGGTGTAGCTGCCGTGCACAATGACCTATCCAAGTAGGCATACATCGCTGCTCGTGACCAAAGACGTTTAGCGTTTGTGGTCAGTGTTCACAACTCATAGTACAAGTCAAAAATGGGCAGAGGGAGAAACAATTGTTTGGGAATACTCAACATCGACTAGCAAGTACAAAGACCTTCGATAAGTGGTGGCACGGTGTGGCTACCATGCAAAATGACCAACAATAGTATGCCTGTGTCACTGAAAATTATTAAAGGAACTTCACTGAGTGTAGTCAACTTTCCTTGTTACGGCTGGTCAATCCCAGCAACGGTTGAGAAGTTATTCAAGCTCAAAGTTGCAAGTTTTGCAATTCCGTCCGCGTCAATTGTTTATGATTAAACTGACTTTGTTATTATTCATAAATTTAAAAACTACCCTCTTATCGTACACCCCCTTATTTTATGTCCTCTACGCATAGGAACTCCTAAAACATCATTTGTAAATCGTATAAACACCATGTGAGTTGGCTTTGTGCTTATAGAGTCATATTCTGGAACGGTAGGCCCTGGGTTTGAATCCTCGTACGCGCAATATAGAATAGGCTCCCGACCTGGGGGGGGGGCGTCCGTGTTGTCATACCTCTACTCTACCTTCGAGCCCAAGCCGTTGGGGGGTAGGGGGAGTGTCATAATGCGGTCGCAAATCTGTCCTCCAGGTCGTCCACGGAACATCCCTCTATGGGGGTGGGAGGGAGTATTCCAGTGAAGGCACCTACGCACAACAAATAAACAAAAACCGACCTGGTGTCAAAGGGAGAAACCTTTTGCTATTTCTTGACTAGCGAGTGCAAAGACCTTCAACAAGAAGTGACACGGTGTGGCTACCATGCACAATGACCAACCAGATAAGCCATGTGCCACTTGCCATGATCAAATAATTTTACTATGTGCGCTCAACGTTGACAACCCATAATATGGGTCACGAATTGTGAGAGGGGGGAAACAATAATTTAGGAATACTAGATACCAACTAACAAGTACAACGAGCTTCAATCAATAGTAGCACGATGTGGCTATCATGCACAATGACCGACAAAAGTAGGCATATGTACTGCCTTTGACCAAAGAAATCCGTTGTGTGTGGTCAACGTTGACAACTCATAATACGAGTCACAAATGGTCAGAGGGGAAAACAATGGTTTGGGAACACCAGGTATCAACTAAATAGCACAAGGACCGTCAAAGAGTTGTGGCACGGTGTGGATACCATGCACAATGACCAACCAAAGTAGGCACATGTCACTAACCATGACAAAAGAATGTCACCATGTGTGGTATACTTTGAAAACTCATAACACGAGTCACAAATGGTCAGAGTGGAAGATAATGGTTTCTGAATACTAGTTATCGACTAGCAAGTACACATACCTTCAATGTATAGTAGCACAGTGTGGATACAATGCACAGTGACCAGGCAAAGTATGCATATGTCACTCACCATGACCAAAGAATTTCACTTCATGTGGTCAATATTGACAACTCACAACATGAGTCACAGATAGTCAGAGGGGGTAACAATGGTTTGGGAAGACTAGCTATCAACTAGAAAGCACAAAGACCTTCAATATGTAGTGACAAGGCGTGGTAACCATGTAAAGTGACAAACCAAACTAGGCATATGTCAATAACCATGACCAAAGAAATTTCACAGTGTGTGGTCAACGTTGAAAAATCATAACACGAGTCACAAATGGTCAGAGGGGGAAATAATGGGTTGGGAACACTAGTTATCAACTAGCAAGTACAAAGTCCTTCAATAAGTTGTGGCACGGTGTGTCTAGCGTGCACATTGACCAACCAAATGATGCATACGTCACTGACTATGACCGGAGAAGTCCACTATGTGTGGTCAACATTGACAACTCATGACACTAGTCACAAATGGTCAGAGGGAGAGAAAATGGTTTGGGACCCTATGGATCGACTAGAAAGGAAAAAGAACTTCAATACGTAGTGGCACGGTGTGGCTAATATGCACACCAAACAACCAAACTAGGCATATGTCACTGACCATGACCAAATAATTTCAATATGGGTGGTCAACGTTCACCAACCATAACACGAGTCTCAAACGGTCAGAGTAGACTACAATGGTCTGGGATTTTCAGTTATCAACTAGCAAGTACGAAGACCTTCAACAAGTAGTGGCACGGTGTGGCTAATATGCACACCAAACAACCAAACTAGGCATATGTCACTGACCATGACCAAATAATTTCAATATGGGTGGTCAACGTTCACCAACCATAACACGAGTCACAAACGGTCAGAGTAGACTACAATGGTCTGGGAATTTCAGTTATCAACTAGCAAGTACAACGACCTTCAATCAGTAGTAGCACGGTATGGCTACCATGCACAATGACCGACCAAAGTAGGCATATGTACTGCCTTTGACCAAAGAAATCCGCAGTGTGCGGTCAACATTGACATCTCATAATACGGGTCACATATGGTCAGAGGGGGAAATAATGGTTTGGGAACACCAGGTATCAACTAGCAAGCACAAGGACTTTTAATAAGTTGTGGCAGAGCGTGGATACCATGCATATGTCACTGACCATGGTAGGCATATGTCACTGACCATGACCAAAGAATGTCACTAAGTGTGGTAAACTTTGACAACCCATAACACGATTCACAAATGATCAGAGTGGAAGATAATGGTTTATGAGTACTAATTATCGAGTAGCAAGTACAAATACCTTCAATATGTAGTGGCATATTGTTGCTACCATGCACAGTGACCAACCAAAGTATGCATACGTCACTGACCATGACCAATGAATTCCACTTCATGTGGTCAATATTGACAACTCACAACACAAGACACAGAGAGTCAGAGGGGGGTAACAATGGTTTGGGAACACTAGCTATCATTTAGAAATCACAAAGACCTTCAATACATAGTGACACGGCGTAGTAGCCATGTACAGTGACAAACCAAGGTACGCATATGTCACTAACCATGACCAACCGAATTTCACAGTGTGTGGTCAACGTTGAAAATTCATAACACGAGTCACAAATGGTCAGAGGGGGAAACAATGGGTTGGGAGCACTGTTTATCAACTAGGAAGTACGAAGACCTTCAACAAGTAGTGGTACGGTGTGGCTAGCGTGCACAGTGACCAACCAAAGGATGCATACGTCGGTGACTATGACTGAAGAAGTCCACTATGTGTGGTCAACATTGAAAACTCATAACACGAGTCACAAATGGTCAGAGGGAGGGACAATGGTTTGGGAACCCTATGCATGGACTAGAAAGGACAAAGAACTTCAATACATAGTGGCACGGTGTGGTTACTATGCACACCAAAAAACCAAACTAGGCATATGTCACTGACCAGGACCAAAGAATTTCAATATGGGTGGTCAACGTTCACCTTCCATAACACGAGTCACAAATGGTCAGAGAGGGTAACAATGGTCTGGGAATATCAGTTCTCAACTAGCAAGTACAACGACCTTCAATCAGTAGTAGCACGGTGTGGCTACCATGTACAATGACTGACCAAAGTAGGTATATGTACTGCCTTTGACCAAAAAATCCGCTGTGTGTGGTCAACGTTGACAACGCATAACACGAGTCACAAATGGTCAGAGGGGGAAACAATGGGTTGGGAACACCAGGTATCAGCTAACAAGCACAAGGACGTACAATGAGTTTTGGCACGGTGTGGATAACATGCATGGTGACCAACCAAAGTATGCATATGTCACTGACCATGACCAAAGAATGTCACCATGTGTGGTAAACATTGACAACTCATAACACGAGTCACAAATGGTCTGGGTGGAAGATAATGGTTTCTGAATACTAGTTATCGACTAGCAAGTACAAATACCTTCAACATGTAGTGGCACAGTGTCGCTATAATGCACAGTGACCAACCAGAGTATGCATATGTCACTGACCATGACCAAAAAACAATTCCTCATGTAATCAATGTTGACAACTCACAACACGAGTCACAGATAGTCAGAGGGGGTAACAATGGTTTGGGAAGACTAGCTAACAACTCGAAAGCACAAAGACCTACAATACATATTGACACGGCGTGGTAACCATGTACAGTGACAAACCAAAGTAGGCATATGTCACTAACCATGACCAAACGAATTTCACAGTGTGTGGTCAACATTGAAAACTCAAAACACGAGTCACAAATGGTCAGAGGGGAAAACAATGGGTTGGGAACACTAGTTATCAACTAGCAAGTACAGAGACCTTCAACAAGCAGTGACACGGTGTGGCTAGCGTGCACAGTGACCAACCAAAGGATGCATACGTCACTGACTATGACTGAAGAAGTCCACTATGTGTGGTCACCATTGACAACTCATAACACGAGTCACAAATGGTCAGAGGGAGAGACAATGGTTTGGGAACCCTATGTATCCACTAGAATGGACAAAAAACTTCAATATGTAGTGGCACGGTGTGGCTAATATGCACACCAAACAACCAAACTAGGCATATGTCACTGACCATGACCAAATAATTTCAATATGGGTGGTCAATGTTCACCAACCATAACACAAGTCACAAACGGTCAGAGGGGGAAACAATGGTATGGGAATATAAGTTCTCAACTAGCAAGTAAAACGAAATTCAATCAGTAGTAGCACGGTGTGGCTACCATGCACAATGACCGACCAAAGTAAGCATATATACTGCCTTTAACCAAAGAAATCCGCTGTGTGTGGTCAACATTGATACTTCATAATACGAGTCACAGATGGTCAGAGGGGAAAACAATGGTTTGGGAACACCAGGTATCAAAGAGCAAGCACAAGGACCTTCAATAAGATGTGGCAAGGTGTGGATATCATGCACGTTGACCAACCAAAGTAGGCATATGTTACTGACCATGACCAAATAATGTCACTATGTGTGGGAAACATTGACAACTCATAACACGAGTCATAAATGGCCAGAGTGGAAGACAATGGTTTGTGAATGCTACTTATCGAGGAGCAAGTACAAATACCTTCAATATGTAGTGGCACAGTGTGGCTACCATTCACAGTGACCTTCAATAAGTTGTGGCACGGTGTGGATATCATGCACGATGACCAACCAAAGTATGCATATGTCACTGACCATGACCAACGAATTTCACTTCATGTGGTCAACTTTGCCAACTCACAACACGAGTCACAGATAGTCAAAGGGGGACATCAATGGTTTAAGAACGCTAGCTTTCAACTAGAAAGCATGAAGACCTTCAATAGGTAGTCACACGGTGTGGTAACCATGTACAGTGACAAACCAAAGTAGGCATATGTCACTAACCATGACCAAACGAATTTCACAGTGTGTGGTCAACGTTGAAAGCTCATAACATCAGTCACAAATGGTCAGAGGGGGAAACAATGGGTTGGGAACACTAGTTATCAACTAACAAGTACAAAGACCTTCAACAAGTAGTGGCACGATGTGGCTAGCATGCACAGTGACCAACCAAATAATGCATACGTCACTGACTATGACCGAATAAGTCCACTATGTGTGGTCTACATTGACAACTCATAACAGGAGTCACAAATGGTGAGAGGGAGGGACAATGGTTTGGGAACCCTATGCATGGACTAGAAAGGAAAAACAACTTCAATACGTAGTGGCACGATGTGGCTACTATGCACACCAAACAACCAAACTAGGCATATGTCACTGACCATGACCAAAGAATTTCAATATGGGTGGTCAACGTTCACCAACCATAACACGAGTCACAAACAGTCAGAGGGGGAAACAATGGTCCGGGAATATCAGTTCTAAACCAGCAAGTACAACAGCCTTCAATCAGTAGTAGCACGGTGTGGCTACCATGCACAATGACCGACCAAAGTAGGCATATGTACTATCTTTGACAAAAGAAATCCGTTGTATGTGGTCAACATTGACAATTCATAATACGAGTCACAAATGGTCACTGGGAAAACAATGGTTTGGGAAAACCATGTATCAACTAGCAAGCACAATGAACTTCAATGAGTTGTGGCACGGTGTGGATACCATGCATATAACACTGACCATGGTAGGTAAATGTCACAGACCATGACCAAAGAATGTCACTAAGTGTGGTAAACTTTGACAACCCATAACACGAGTCACAAATGATCAGAGTGGAAGATAATGGTTTATGAATATTAGTTATCGAGTAGCAAGTACAAATACCTTCAATATGTAGTGGCATAGTGTGGCTACCATGCACAATGACCAACCAAAGTGTGCTAATGTCACTGACCATCACCAACGAATTTTACTTCATGTGGTCAATATTGACAACTCACAACACGAGTCACAGATATATAGAGGGGCGTAACAATGGTTTGGGAACACTAGCTATCAACTAGAAATCACAAAGACCTTCAATACGTAGTGACACGGCGTGGTAGCCATGTACAGTGACAAACCAAGGTANGCACAATGACCAACCAAAGTGTGCTAATGTCACTGACCATCACCAACGAATTTTACTTCATGTGGTCAATATTGACAACTCACAACACGAGTCACAGATATATAGAGGGGCGTAACAATGGTTTGGGAACACTAGCTATCAACTAGAAATCACAAAGACCTTCAATACGTAGTGACACGGCGTGGTAGCCATGTACAGTGACCAACCAAGGTACGCATATGTCACTAACCATGACCAAACGAATTTCACAGTGTGTGGTCAACGTTGAAAACTCATAACACGAGTCACAAATGGTAAGAGGGGGAAACAATTGGTTGGGAACACTAGTTATCAACTAGCAAGTACGAAGACCTTCAGCAAGTAGTGGCACGGTGTGGCTAGTGTGCACAGTGACCAACCAAAGGACGCATACGTCACTGACTATGACCGAAGAAGTCCACTATGTGTGGTCAACATTGACAACTCATAACACAAGTCACAAATGGTCAGAGGGAGGGAAAATGGGTTGGGAACCCTATGCATGGACTAGAAAGGACAAAGAACTTCAATACATAGTGCCACGGTGTGATTACTATGCACAAAAAACAACCAAACTAGGCATATGTCACTGACCATGACCAAAGAATTTCAATATGGGTGGTCAACGTTCACCAACCATAACACGAGTCACAAACGGTCAGGGGGGGAAACAATGGTCCGGGAATATCAGTTGTCAACTAACAAGTACAACGACCTCCAATCAGTAGTAGCACGGTGTGGCTACAATGCACAATGACCGACCAAAGCAGGCATATGTTCTGCCTTTGACCAAAAAATCCGCTGTGTGTGGTCAACGTTGACAACTCATAATACGAGTCACAAATGGTCTGAGGGGGAAACAATGGTTTGAGAACACCAGGTATCAACCAGAAAGCACAATGACCTTGAATGAGTTGTGGCACGATGTGGATACCATGCACGATGACCAACCAAAGTATGCATATGTCACTGACCATGACCAAAGAAAGTCACCATGTGTGGTAAAATTTGACAACTCATAACACGAGTCACAAGTGGTCTGAGTGGAAGATAATGGTTTCTGAATACTAGTTATCGACTAGCAAGTACAAATACCTTCAATATGTAGTGGCACAACGTGGCTACAATGCACAGTGACCAGCCAAAGTATGCATATGTTACTGACCATGACCAAAGAATTTCACTTCATGTGGTCAATGTTGACAAATCACAACACGAGTCATAGATAGTCAGAGGGGGGTAACAATGGTTTGGGAACACTAGCTATCAAATAGAAAGCACAAAGACCTTCAATACATAGTGACACGGCGTGGTAGCCATGTACAGTGACAAACCAAGGTACGCATATGTCACTAACCATGACCAAACGAATTTCACAGTGTGTTGTAGACGTTGAAAACTCATAACACGAGTCACAATTGGTCAGAGGGGGAAACAATTCGTTGGGAACACTAGTTATCAACTAGCAAGTATGAAGACCTTCAACAAGTAGTGGCACAGTGTGGCTAGCATGCACAGTGACCAACCAAAGGATGCATACGTCACTGACTATGACTGAAGAAGTCCACTATGTGTGGTCAAAATTGACAACTCATAACACGAGTCACAAATGGTCAGAGAGAGGGAAAATGGTTTGGGAACCCTGTGCATGGACTAGAAAGGACAAAGAACTTCAATACGTAGTGGCACGGTGTGGTTACTATGCTCACCAAACAACCAAACTAGGCATATGTCTCTGACCAGCACCAAAAATTTCAATATGGGTTGTCAACGTTCACCAACCATAACACGAGTCAAAAACGGTCAGAAGGGGAAACGATGGTCTGGGAATATCAGTTATCAACTAGCAAGTACAACAACCTTCAATCAGTAGTAGCACGGTGTGGCTACCATGCACACTGACCGACCAAAGTAGGCATATGTACTGCCTTTGACCAAAAAATCCGTTGTGTGTGGTCAACGCTGACAACTCATAACACGAGTCACAAATGGTCAGAGGGGGAAACAAAGGTTTGGGAACACCAGGTATCAACTAGGAAGCACAATCACCTTCAATGAGTTTTGCCACGGTGTGGATACCATGCATGATGACAAACCAAAGTAGGTACATGTCACTGACCATGACCAAAGAATGTCACCATGTGTGGTAAGCTTTGACAACTCATAACACGAGTCACAAATGGTCTGAGTGGAAGATAATCGTTTCTGAATTCTAGTCATCGACTAGCAAGTACAAATACCTTCAATATGTAGTGGCAAAGTATGGCTATAATGCACAGTGACCAACCAGAGTATGCATATGTCACTGACTATGACCAAAGAAGTTTTCTTCATGTAGTCAATGTTGACAACTCACAACACGAGTCACAGATAGTCACAGGGGGTAACAATGGTTTGGAAAGACTAGCTATCAACTAGAAAGAACAAAGACCTTCAATACATAGTGACACGGCATGGTAACCATTTACACTGACAAACCAAAGTAGGCATATGTCACTAACCATGACCAAACGAATTCCACAGTGTGTGGTCAACGCTGAAAACTCATAACACGAGTTACAAATGGTCAGAGGGGAAACCAATGGGTTTAGAACACTAGTTATCAACTAGCAAGTACAGAGACCTTCAACAAGCAGTGGCACGGTGTGGTTAGCGTGCACAGAGACCAACCAAAGGATGCATACCTCACCGACTATGACCGAAGAAGTCCACTATGTGTGGTCACCATTGACAACTCATAACACGGGTCACAAATGGTCAGAGGGAGGGACAATGGTTTGGGAACCCTATGAATCGACTATAATGGACAAATAACTTCAATACGTAGTGGCACAGTGTGGCTAATATGCACACCAAACAACCAAACTAAGCATATGTCACTGACCATGACGGAAGAATTTCAATATGGGTGGTCAACGTTCACCAACCATAACACAAGTCACAAACGGTCGGAGGGGGAAACAATGGTATGGGAATATCAGTTCTCAACTAGCAAGAAAAACAAACGTTAATCAGTAGTAGCACGGTGTGGCTACCATACACAATGACCGACCAAAGTAGGCATATGTACTGCCTTTGACCAAAGAAATCCGCTGTGTGTGGTCAACGTAGACACTTCATAATACGAGTCACAAATGGTCGGAGGGGGAAGCAATGTTTTGGGAACACCAGGTATCAAATAGCAAGCACAAGGACCTTCAATAAGTTATGGCACGGTGTGGATATCATGCACCATGACCAACCAAAGTAGGCATATGTCACTGACCATGACCAAATAATGTCACTATGTGTGGGAAACATTGACAACTCATAAAAAGAGTCATATATGGTCAGAGTGGAAGACAATGGTTTGTGAATGCTAGTTATCGAGTAGCAAGTACAAATACCTTCAATATATAGTGGCACGGTGTGGCTACCATGCACAGTGACCTTCAATAAGTTGTGGCACGGTGTGGATATCATGCACGATGACTTACCAAAGTATGCATATGTCACTGACCATGACCAAACGAATTTCACTTCATGTGGTCAACGTTTCCAACTCACAACACGGGTCACATATAGTCAGAGGGGCATAGCAATGGTTTAAGAACACTAGCTATCAACTAGAAAGCACGAACACCTTCAATAGGTAGTGACACGGCGTGGTAACAATTTACTGTGACAAACCAAAGTAGGCATATGTCACTAACCATGACCGAATAAATTTCACAGTTTGTGGTCAATGTTGAAAGCTCATAACACAAGTCACAACTGGTCAGAGGGGGGAACAATGGGTTGGGAACATTAGTTATCAACTAACAAGTACGAAGACCTTCAACAAGTAGTGGCACGGTGTGGCTAGCGTGCACAGTGACCAACCAAAGAATGCATACGTTACTGACTATGACCGAAGAAGTCCATTATGTGTGGTCTACATTGACAACTCATAACACGAGTCACAAATGGTGAGGGAGAGACAATCGTTTGGGAACCATATGCATGGACTAGAAAGGACAAATAACTTCAATACGTACTGGCACGGCGTGGCTACTATGCACACCAAACAACCAAACTAGGCATATGTCACTGACCATGACCAAATAACTTCAATATGGGTGGTCAACGTTCACCAACCATAACACGAGTCACAAAAGGTCAGAGGGGGAAACAATGGTCCGGGAATATCAGTTCTCAACCAGCAAGTGCAACGGCCTTCAATCGGTAGTAGCACGGTGTGGCTACCATGCACAATGACTGACCAAAGTACGCATATGTTCTGCCTTTGACCAAAGAAATCCGCTGTGTGTGGTCAACGTTGACAACTCATGATACGAGTCACAAATGGTCATGGGGAAACAATGGTTTGGGAACACCAGGTATCAACTAGCAAGCACATTGAGCTTCAATGAGTTGTGGCACGGTGTGGATACCATGCACGATGACCAACCAAAGTATGCATATGTCACTGACCATGACCAAAGAATGTCACCATGTGTGGTTAACTTTGACAACTCATAACACGAGTCACAAATGGTCAGAGTGGAAGATAATGGTTTCTGAATACTAGTTATCGACTAGCAAGTACAAATACCTTCAATATGTAATTGCACAGTGTGGCTACAATGCACAGTGACCAACCAAAGTATGCATATGTGACTAGCCATGACCAAAGAATTTCACTTCATGTGGTTACTGTTAACAACTCACAACACGAGTCACAGATAGTGAGAGGGGGTAACAATGGTTTCGGAAGACTAGCTATCAACTAGAAAGCACAATGACCTTCAATACGTTGTGACACGGCATGGTAACCATGTACAGTGACAAAGCAATGTATGCGTATGTCACTAACCATGACCAAAAGAATTTCACAGTGTGTGGTCAACGTTGAAAACTTATAACACGAGTCACGAATGGTCAGAGGGGGAAACAATTGGTTGGGAACACTAGTTCATAACTAGAAAGTACAAAGTCCTTCAACAAGCAGTGGCACGGTGTGGCTAGCATGCACTGTGACCAACCAAAGGATGCATTCATCACTGGCTACGACCGAAGAAGTCCACTATGTGTGGTCAGCATTGACAACTCACAACACGAGTCACAGATAGTCAGAGGGAGAGACAATGGTTTGGACCCCTATGTATCGACTAGAAATGATAAAGAATTTCAATACGTAGTGGAATGGCGTGGCGAATACGCACACCAAACAACCAAACTGGGCATATGTCATTGACCATGACCAAAGAATTTCAATATGGGTGGTCAACGGTGACCAACCATATCACGAGTCACAGACGGTCGGAGTGGAAAACAATGGTCTTGGAATTTCATTTATCAACTAGCAAGTACAACGACCTTCAATTAGTAGTAGCACGGTATGGCTACCATGCACAATGACCGACCAAAGTAGGCATATGTACTTCCTTTGACCAAAAAAATCCGCGGTGTGCGGTCAACATTGACAACTCATAATACGAGTCATAAATGGTCAGAGGGGGAAACAATGGTTTGGGAACACCAGGTATGAACTAGCAAGCACAAGGACCTGCAATAAGTTCTGGCACGGTGTGGATACCATGCATATGTCACTGACCATGATAGGCATATGTCACTGACCATGACCAAAGAATGTCACTAAGTTTGGTAAACTTTGACAGTCCATAACACGAGTCACAAATGGTCATAGTGGAAGATAATGGTTTATGAATACTAGTTATCGAGTAGCAAGTACAAATACCTTCAATATGTAGTGGCATCGTGTGGCTACCATGCACAGTGACCAACCAAAGTATGCATATGTCACTGACCATGACCAACGAATTCCACTTCATGTGGTCAATAATGACAACTCACAACACGAGTCACAGATAGTCAGAGGGTGGTAACAATGGTTTGGGAACACTAGCTATCAACTAGAAAGCACAAAGACCTTCAGTACGTAGTGACAGGGCGGGGTAGCCATGTAAAGTGACAAACCAAGGTACGCATATGTCACTGACCATGACCAAACGAATTTCACAATGTGTGGTCAACGTTGAAAAATCATAACACGAGTCAAAAATGGTCAGAGGGGGAAACGATGGGTTGGGAACACTAGTTATCAACTAGCAAGTACGAAGACCTTCAACACGTAGTGGCACGGTGTGGCTAGTATGCACAGTGACCAACCAAAGGATGCATACAACACTGACTATGACCGAAGAAGTCCACTATGTGTGGTCAACATTGACAACTCATAACACGAGTCACAAATGGTCAGAGGGAGGGACAATGGTTTGGGAACCCTATGCATTCATTAGAAAGGACAAAGAACTTCAAAATGTAGTGGCACGGTGTGGTTACTATGCACACCAAACAACCAAACTAGGCATATGTCACTAACCATGACCAAAGAATTTCAATATGGGTGGTCAACGTTCACCAACCATAACACGAGTCACAAACGGTCAGAGGGGGAAACAATCGTCCGGGAATATCAGTTCTCAACTAGCAAGTACAACGACCTTCAATCAGTAGTAGCACGGTGTGGCTACAATGCACAATGACCAACCAAAGTAGGCATATGTACTGCCTTTGACCAAAAAAGCTGCTGTGTGTGGTCAACATTGACAACTCATGATACGAGTCACAAATGGTCAGGGGGGAAACAATGGTTTGGGAGCACCAAGTATCATCTAGCAAGCACATTGAGCTTCAATAAGTTGTTGCATGGTGTGGATATGCACGATGACCAACCAAAGTATGCATATGTCACTGACCATGCCCAAAGAATGTCACCATGTGTGGTAAACTTTGACAACTCATAACACGAGTCACAAATTGTCAGAGTGGAATGTAATACTAGTTATCGACTAGCAAGTACAAATACCTTCGATAGGTAATTGCACAGTGTGGCTACAATGCACAGTGACCAACCAAAGTATGCATAAATCACTAGCCATGACCAAAGAATTTCACTTCATGTGGTTACTGTTAACAACTCACAACACGAGTCACAGATAGTGAGAGAGGGTAACAATGGTTTCAGAAGACTAGCTGTCAACTAGAAAGCACAAAGACCTTCAATACGTCGTGACACGGCGTGGTAACCATGTATAGTGACAAAGCAAAGTATGCGTATGTCACTAACCATGACCAAAAGAGTTTCACAGTGTATGGTCAACGTTGAAAACTCATAACACGAGTCACAAATGGTCAGAGGGGGAAACAATTGGTTGGGAACACTAGTTATCAACTAGCAAGTACAAAGTCCTTCAACAAGCAGTGGCACGGTGTGGCTAGCATGCATAGTGACCAACCAAAGGATGCATTCATCACTGGCTACGACCGAAGAAGTCCACTATGTGTGGTCAGCATTGACAACTCACAACACGAGTCACGGATAGGCAGAGGGAGAGACAATGGTTTGGGACCCTATGTATCGACTAGAAAGGATAAAGAACTTCAATACGTAGTGGCACGGTGTGGCGAATATGCACATCAAACAACCAAACTAGGCACATGTCACTGACCATGACCAAAGGATTTCAATATGGGTGGTCAACGTTCACCAACCATAGCACGAGTCACAGACGGTCGGAGTGGAAAACAATGGTCTGGGAATTTCAGTTATCAACTAGCAAGTACAACGACCTTCAATCAGTAGTAGCACGGTATGGCTACCATGCACAATGACCGACCAAAGTAGGCATATGTACTGCCTTTGACCAAAGAAATCCGCGGTGTGCGGTCAACATTGACAACTCATAATACGAGTCATAAATGGTCAGAGGGGGAAACAATGGTTTGGGAACACCAGGTATCAACTAGCAAGCAAAAGAACCTTCAATAAGTTGTAGCACGGTGTGGATCAATAAATCAAGCAAACAGCCAACCTAGAAATCAATCATTAATTCACTAATTAAAGAAATCAACCAACCAAACAACCAACCAAACAATCAATCAATCAATCAATCAATCAATCAATCAATCAATCAACAAGTCAATTAATAAATTAGTCGACCAGCCATTTGCTTGAACAAATCCATCTTTCCATCGAATAACCAACTCATGACTTCATCAGCAAATCAACAACCAAACAATCAGTCAATCAATAAATAAATCACTCAAGAAACAATTTGAAGAAAAAAACAAAAAAAAATCAATCAAACAATCGATCTGTCAATAGATCAATCAATTGACCAATCCACTGACTAGCCAGTCAACCAACCAACCAACGAACCAACCATTAAACCAACAAAACAACCAACCAACCATTCAATCAGTCAATAAATCATAAAATCAATAAATAAAACAACATCAATCAACCAATGAATGAATTAATGTGCCAAGAAATCAATCAACGAATGAATAATTGAATGTGTCAAGCAGTCTGTCAATCAATCAATGAATCAATCAATCAGGAAATCAGGCAATCAATCAATCAATCAATGAATCGATCATTTTATCAAAAAGTCAATCATTCAATACATGACCTATTTATTGAATCAATTAAACAACCAACCAACCCATAAATCAATCCATCAATCAACCAACCAACCAAGAAATCAATGAACAACCAACCAATAAACCAATAATGAATTCATTCATTACATGATTCAACCAGTCA
>SZWC01005503.1:124763-126017 GCA_023375785.1 Penium margaritaceum
ATCTTGATTTCTTTACTTGATCCTTATATATTTACTTTCATGTTAACTTCATTCATGCTTACACTTACATTTATCCTGACCTGTCCATTGCTGTAATCTTTAGAACGCCCTTGTGCGTCCAAATACTCCATTCTTTGCGCACCCCCTCTCCTTCATTCGTGCAAGGTCCTTGTCTCAATTATTGCTTCATCCTTGTCACTTGATAACCTTCAATCGACAGTAAGATTTATCTGTTAGAAGGGGCTGTTCAGCATTTTGTCTTTGTTCACCCTCTTTGTTCGCTTGTCCTACTTCATTGGGTAAACTAGAAGTGCATTGCAGAAGATGCGAAGTCACATGAAATTTTAGAAAGGGTCGGATGGCAGAAACTGTAACTGGAGCCAACGCCCGATAGCGCGGCAAGCGGCGAAGGATATTGCAAGTGGATCTTGTTGTTGTGCAAAAAAAGGTAGGATTGTTTGGCCGACAACATTAAAAAAAGATAAGTATTGCAAGAAGTAACACGTTCCTTCCCAACTATTGCGAAACTCCCATGCTTTGAACAAGGAAAAGAAAAATAAGCAAGAAAAATCAATGAACAATTTTTCATATGATGCACATATCGACAGAAGATTTTTCACGTGCATCTATGAAACAAATGAGTCATTTGTACCAGACTCGATGTCCTTCCGTATAGTCTAGACCCAAATGTCCTTCATCGACAAACATAGCATTGCATCAGGTAAGATAGGTACTGATATGAAATGGATGAGTATGAATTCTATGCATGTTGATTGAATTTATGTGGGGTTTATCGTAAAAATGAGAACATGAACATTGGCATGGAAATATTGAATTTTCATAGAGAATAACTTGTTAGTATAAATTTAAATTTGTAGAGATACATGGGTACGAATTAAAAGCTACATTTTACTCAAATATGAAATAACCAATACATGTGTATGTGCATACTTACATATTGAAATAAAATTCACATATAACATAAAATAACATAAGTCTACACATGTATGAGAAAGGGTCTTCTTTAAGTTTCTCCTTCTTGAAAACATGTGAATATCACCTTTCAACACAAGAAAGGAACTCGGGTATGTATCTGCATATATATTTGCAGGTGTATATGTATATCTATATGTATATGTATATGTATATGTATATGTATATGTATATGTATATGTATATGTATATGTATATGTATATGTATATGTATATGTATATGTATATGTATATGTATATGTTTATGTATATGTATATGTA
>SZWC01005503.1:129596-142947 GCA_023375785.1 Penium margaritaceum
ATATGTATATGTATATGTATATGTATATGTATATGTATATGTTTATGTATATGTATATGTAAATGTAAATGTAAATGTAAATGTAAATGTATATGTATATGTATATGTATGTGTATATGTATATGTATATGTATATTTATATGTATATGTATGTATTTAATTATATGTATTTCGTAGATGTTCATGTATATTTGTATACGGATTATGATGTGTAAATATTAGTAAATTATGTCTTCATATATATATATATATTTATTCGTATGTTTTAGAATACATAGAATCTCCTTTATGGATATGGATTTTTTAAGGCATTGAAAAAAATTATTTTAGGAATATTACGTTTTTTTATTATGTGTTTTATCAATAATTCATCATTATTATACTGCATATTAACACAAAACACTAAGTTTCTAGGGGTTTTTTTATGATAACATTTAAACTAAACTATCATTCTTGGCCACTATAATCATATTGAATAGATGTTTCATGTAAAAATATACACATTCTGTATTGCATTAATTTGTTCTTTTAATAGGTTTTTATGGATGTTTGGGATTTGTGATTTTGATTTTTGTTTTGAATTTTTTTCTGAATGAAATGTGGATGTGTGTTACATGATGATGATTAATAACAAAGTTCTGTGTATTCATTTATAATGAATCAATTGTGAAATATTTTTTGATGTATTGTCATCTATGTTCTGTTGTACATGGTGAAATGTTCAGGCAAGCATATATGTGGTGCTAGTGTTTTCAGGATTCATCCACGCATAGAATTGGCTCAATCTGCACATATGAACGCAAATGCGGATTTGTTTTGTTTTACATTTACATTGCCAAATGTTGTGCGCCTTTACGTTCCCAGATCTAAGGACGAACCCCGAAGGAAGGATCGACTAACAAGAACCATCAATCGAAGGTCACCGAGCGATTGACGATCCTACGAAGTCCGATTTTCAATCCCTTAATGTCCTCCGACGCTGAAGTCCCCTTCTGTGAGCTCCATATTCAGTCTAGAAATGCACATCCTATGCACTGACTTCATCCCTTTGAAGTCCTCTCTCGATTCTTTGGAACGCGATTCTAGCTTCGTCACCCGGGTCTTGCGGTCGACTGTCAGATCGGTTGTCGATTGGTGTCCATTTGAAAAAAATTCTTAAATCGTTCGTGCGTGTGTAGATCCGCTTTGTCTTATATAGCTCGGCGGGCAGATTTGTTGCGGCGGCCGACCTTGCCAGCTCTTCAGGTAGGGGGTTCAGTGTACTTTGCCCCGTACCGAAGCGGGTCAAAGTACACGCCAGGTGGGCATAATGTTCATGGTGCTGACTCATGTCTCACGAGCGGAACGTCTTGAGACCTTTCCGGCGGATTACGAATCGCGGTGGGCATCTGTTGCGTTGGCGCGCTGGTAAGAAGGGTTTGAGAGACCAAACCATATGTTGGGGCGTTAGGGTCTTTGATTTTGATTTTGATTCTAGGGTTTGAGTAGTTTCGCGCTGGATTGTGATTTTTATTTGATTTTTGGAAGACCGGGGTCGGCTTCGAAACCGCGGGATCTAAGTCCATCCTGCGCAATTTTCGCGGGTTATTCTCGTCCGAAGAAGACGGCGATGCATCCTGATTTCACGGGTAGTCGGTAGCCGCCACGCACATCAATCCTGGTAGTCGGTAGCCGCCACGCGCATCAATGCTCGGTTGGACGGGCGGTACATCCGATGTAGCGAAATTCATTGAAATGTCGTAGTGTTGAATTAGATAGCTTAGTGGGGTTCTCATCGTTGATTCGGTTACATTTGAACTGAAACCAATTTTGCTTCGCATGTTTAGCGTTAACGTCCTAAACACAGCAACTTCTTCTAATTCTAGCGAAAAGCACAAATAGGACATTACCCAAGACGTTGGGAGACCTGCCACGTAGGCGTAGTTGGCCTTCAGACCATGAAGAATCAGCAGGAGAGGGTTCATTCGACGTTTGATTCTGGAAAACCGAAAAGGCGCAATCGCAAACAGTTGCGAGCGCTTGCCAATCCGCTCGCCGTGCCGCCTCCCGCGTCCAGCTATAGAATCAAAATCAAAATCAAAGTCCGGTTCAAAGCCTGGGTTCCCGTACCAGTTGGCGCGAAGGCGCGATGAGCCCATGGTTTGGTTTGGCGCAAAGCCGACCCCGGATAGGGTTCGGCGATGCACGTGAATTCAACATAGTGTTTCTATCGCGAGTGACTGGCCATACCGTGTTTCTGTGCGACATCCATCGTCGGCTGGGGCCACACGTTCCAGACATTCCTCAGCAAGCACTTATCTCCAGGATCTTGGACACTGTTCGCCGGCGTCGGAATTTTGACGAGTGCCTTTGGGCCTAGCGGGATACTGAATCGGTTCTACTTGGAGTCAGATTCGCAGCCTAGAGTGAAGTTCCGCTCGGACTTTGAATTCGAACGGGTCGGTTCCGACTTCCGCGCACAGCGTCTGTTTGGCCTTGGGCGTGTGACTGCTACTGGGAACGAAGTTTTTTGTATTTCCGCTCAGGTTCCGACTTAGAGCGGAAGTCCACAGAGCAGCGTTAAGAGAGAAGCCCTATGTTGGGTTCACGTGCAGCGCGCAACCCTATCCGGGGTACGCTTATCGCCAAACCCAATCATGGGTTCGGCACGTTTTCGCGCCGAGACCATGATAGGGTTTTGTCTCCGAAACCCTCGCAACCACCGCGCCAACGCCGGACTTAGTCGCTTGCGGCGAATCGGCTCGAGTCACGACCAATCTGGTCCTCCGCCAACAAGGTATTCGACGTTCCGATCCCGCAGCAAGCCTTCCGGCGGGACTACAAAGTGTAAAAATCTCCATCTAACCTACGGACCACCAAGGGCGAGCACAGAACCGCCTGTTCCAACCACTTTTCCTCGGAAAAAATCTTCTAAAATATTACCTGAACTAGAGCACCGTGTTTGGGATGGAATGATGTAAAGTTTAAGAAGTTTTCATCATAAAATACAACAAACACAACAAAAAATCTTATCATGAACAAATACTCCAATAATATATTCCATTTACATTATTGATATGCATGAAGGTGGATGTGTGCAAACATAATTGTACGTTTGAAATGATAGGAATATTGATATGGTAAATTCATATACATTGCCATATGTTTGATGAGCTATATCTATATGAACCAAATCATCATGAGAAATAGAATCATAAGTGATTTATTCCACATATTTCTATACATATTGTTCATACATAAAATGGAATAAATAAAAAAATTAACATACGTAAAAAAGGCATTATATGGACCTGTAAATGGCATTATATAAACTTAAAAAAATTTAGAAAACACTAATATCCATCATTTCTTAGCAGAACATACATATACTATGGGCCTTATATGTATTTATATTTTAAAACGAACCTAATATGGATATAATTGTAGATGAAGGTAAGGATATATAAAGGAACCCAATTGATAGATCTATATGTGAAAATAAACATAGATGTAGATTCAGATAGAATGATAAATGCAATTTTACATGTAAAAGTATATAAAAATATAACCATAGCTATATGACATGTAAATGATTATTTTTTAAAGATATGCATGTACATTTAAACATATGTTTAAGATAAGGACATATTCATCTAATCATTTATAAAGGTGCTTGTGAAGATATTTATTTCTATATAACTAGCTTTATCATATTTGTTTTATATTTACATCAAGATTCATTAATATAAATACTTTTATATATGTAAAATTCATAAATACATTTTTATCTATAAATTCATATCTTTATATAAATCTATACCTATATTTATATCTGCTTATATGTCTTTAATTATATTCATCTTTGTTTTTTAATCAATATGTACATCAATATCCATGTTTTACATTTGTATCTACATACATCTAAAACTATATGTATATCTATATCTATCATAAGTAATTACTATAACATCTATATTTGTATTTCTATTTATACCCTTAATCTATTCATTTCTCTTTCTATCTATACATACCCATAATTTTGTAAGTATTTATATTCATATGTATCTTAATTTCTATCTCTATTTTTATCTCTAAATTTCCATATAACGATTGAAATCTTTATTTATACTTATACACAAACTATATACGAGATTGATTCATATCTAGATCTTATTTTGTATATAAATGAATCCTTACCCACTATGTATTAATGTATTGTTATCTTCTTAACTTATTTCTAATTTTGGTTCTAGCCATATTCATGTAATGAAATGTTTTTGAAAAAAGAATGTAAGAAAGAATACATACATGTTTTTATCCATGCATGAGTCTATTTGTTTATGTATGAGAATTGGTTTCTTCTAATATTATACATGTCCTGAAGGGAGAATATGTTTCAATATCGCAATTATAAAATCTTGAACTATATTCATTACTATCCATGTTGAATATTAGTTCTCGTGTAAACCTTATTTTCATTCCCTATGGGGTTTAGGGTTGTTCTAAACCCTAAACCTAACACGCATGCTTGTTCATCTATGTGAAAAATGTGAATATTTTGAAAATTTGTATAGATACTCTTTACATGAAAAGTGTTGTGTTTTTATCCTTTTCATAGGACGAAGGAATCTTCATAATCATATCATTCCATCGCACAGAAAGTGGAGTCGTGCAAGTACTATTTAAGAACTCTTGTTAGCGGGAAAATTCTTTGAGCCGGCGGTTCTGTGCTCGTTGTTGGTGTTCCGTCGGTTCTATTGAAAAATAAAGCATTTTGTAGACCCGCCGGAATATAGCGGGAGGGCCGGTTCGGCCCTCCCTCCTCGCTGATGCGAGGGGTGGTTGCGCACCACCCCTCGCGTCAGCGACGGCTAGCCGGCGGCCAGCAATTCGCTGGCCGTCGGCCAGCTCGCTGCCGGCCGGCTGGACGGCCGGCGGCCGGCCAAGCGACCGGCCGGCCACCGGCCGGCCAGCCGCCAGCCGCCGATCGCGACCTCAGTCGGATCGGCGGCAGAGAGGCCACGAGGGCCTCAAGGGCAAGGCCTCGTGGCCTCGTGCCCTCGTCCCCCCTCGCTCTCCTTGTAAATGAGTAAGAGAGGACGAGGGATAGGGGGAGCGAGAGTGAGGACAAAACTGCTGACGCGAAATCGCCAGCGTGCCTCGCACGCAATGATTTTGCGCCAGGACGACAAAAACGTAAGTTGAAGTTTGTTTGCGACAAACTTCGACATAAAATAAACAAAATAACTCGTGCGAACACACGAGTTCGAGGTTTAAACCCCCGGTTTGGGTCCCAAAACCAGGGGTTTGGTTAAAAACGGAAATGGGCCTCCGGAGACTCAAAATATTCGAGTCTCCCTGCTCTAGGTCGTTGATGACGTTTGCCCCTCGGTCTTTCGAAGGGGGTAAACCCCTGACGCGGACTGAGAACGCGATTCCGCGAACTCCGACGACGACTTCAGAGCAGGAGCTGGAGATCCAGCCCATTACAGTGGTTCTCAGAGCGAGACGACCCTCGCAACCAAGGGTTCGACGGAAACGACGGCTACGACCTAGATAAAAGGGCGCTGGCAGCTGCAAGCAGTGGCAGAAACGCCAAAAGGGACTACGACATCAAAACTTGACGGATTGAAGCGCTGTAAAGTGTGTTGGAGAGCTGGAAAAACATCCTACGTGGTGAAGCCACTTCCTTCCAGCCTCTTCACACTTCCAGGGGGCTAGGAGGATTTTTGTGGGGCGGGTTGGGGAGTTCCCACCTCAAAAACCACAAAATCCTCTCCATATTCAAGCCTCCTTAAAAATCCCTTCATCCAAAAATTGGGACAGCGCTCCTCCCCAAGCTTAGGGCCTCTCACGACCTGAGAGCACCCTAAAAAGAAGGAGGGAGACAAATTGGGGACTTTTGGCGGCACCGCCAACACCGCCGACTCAAGGAGGATGCCGCCAAGGGGCAGAAGACCCGCAAAGAAGACTCAAGAGGAGGCCAAGGAAGACAAGAAGATAGGAAGAAGACAAGAAGCTAGAAGAAGGATTGGAAGAATTGCTAGGAATTGTGTAATTCCTCTCCAACTCCTTGTATTGTAATTTTCTGTTTTCCTAGGTACTAGTGCTTGCCAATCGCCGTGAGTCACGGCTTAGTAAGTCTAGTTCCAAAATCCACGACCTTGTGCCGACGTGGCGGCCTAGGAAAGAAGAGATTAAATTTTTAATTGCCTTACCAATGGTGAGAGCATGACTTTAGGAGGCGATTCCTCCTCAAAGTTGTGGGGTGATCCTCACAACGGTCTTCACGAGCTAGTTGCACGAGCGACGAGATGTCAAGTGCCGGACCGTCTAGGACCAACAAGGGCAAGGTGGTGACATTCTCACCACACGTCCTCGGCGGACTCCATGTTTTGAGAGCCGCTGCCGCGAGCACGGTTGCTAACCCAAAGGCAACCGTACCGCCTAAGGCAACCATGCCGCCTAAGGCAACCGTACCGCCTAAGGCAACCGTGTCGCCTAAGGCAACCGACGCCAACCTCGGCGATACCGAGAAGCGTGCGGAGGCCGCAAAGGTGCTCGACGAGCACGTCGACGCACACATGGGTGACCCCCATGCGACGGACGACGCGATGGAGGAGGACCTTCCAGAGGAGGACCCCCACGAACAGCACGACGCCNCAACCGTACCGCCTAAGGCAACCATGCCGCCTAAGGCAACCGTACCGCCTAAGGCAACCGTGTCGCCTAAGGCAACCGACGCCAACCTCGGCGATACCGAGAAGCGTGCGGAGGCCGCAAAGGTGCTCGACGAGCACGTCGACGCACACATGGGTGACCCCCATGCGACGGACGACGCGATGGAGGAGGACCTTCCAGAGGAGGACCCCCACGAACAGCACGACGCCGACGATGGCAAAGGCGACGAGGATCGCGACCATCGCCATCGTCGTGCGGCAAACTCAAGCCAATTGCTCGAGAAGGAAAAGGCAACTGCCGCATCGCCTGAAGCCACCGACGGCAGCGAGACTGCCTAGAGCAGCAAGGGCGCTGAAAGCAGTCACACGGGACGTTCCCGCGAGAACGAGCCGGACAACGACGCCGTAAAAGCAATTCGCGATTGCCGTCATAGGCTTGCGGAGTTTGCTGCTGAGGCGGCAGGCCGACTGAAGATCACCACCGAAGGTAGAGATACGGCACCACTCGGAGGAATGGGGGCGGACCCCCCTTCCTACGATGTGGCCGCGATGGGGTAGGGCAGCGCCAACTCGGGCGTCGTCGCCAACGATAGACTCCTCCAAAAGGTGGGACTCCTTGGAGACGTGTACGCGAACCGTACCCTCTTGCAGTGGGTAAGGGTGCACGGACAACGCGAGGCCCTAGAGGCTATTGCTGATGCTCTGACAACATCAGAGCTCAAGTTCGCAATTGCCAACCTGCTGGCCCACGTCGGGCAGAGCATCACGGACCTTGACCGTGATCGTCAGCTGCAGCGCCTGGCCGCCCATGAGGCAAGCAGTAGATGGAACGACCTCGACAAAGCGTTGCAGAGCGTGACCCAGGTGTAGATGCAGCAGCAAGTGCAGCGTGCCGCAGCTTCGGATGCCACTGCCGGTGGCAGCGACAACTTGCCTACCTCGACGACTTCCGGGTCGGTCATGAACACGTCCTTCCTCCACAATGTGGAGATCTTCTGGAAGGGTGTGAAACTGACCGACTGGCTGAACCGCATGGAGCACGTTCTACGTGTCCATAAGGCTCCACTCAGTCGGTGGGGCGACCTTGAGACAAAATCTTCAAGTACGTGGTCAAGGAGTGGACTACGCTGTAGCCGCACCTCGAGTGGCAGCCCATGCCGTGGGCGGCCTTCTGCGCGATCATGCGCAAGAAGTGCATCCAACGTGAGGAGGCGCAGCGCGCCTCCCACAAGATCAAGGATTTAAGGCAGCTCGGCAGCTCGCTCGAATCCTACTTGAGCGAGTTCACCGCACTCGTGGAGGAAGCCGAAAGCTTCACCGAGGGCGATGGCACTCAGACGTTCAGGTACCCGGAGTACATGCTGCTGGAGTACTTGCGTGATGGTCTTGCCAGCGAGAAGCTGAAGGACAAGAGCACCACGACAGCCACTGGCCAACCTTGGACAAGCTGGAGGGCGTTGCGCGACTACATGAGCGAAGTGTACTCGGCAGACCCGAAGCACTACTCTGATGCATGGCCGAACGCGCGTGCACAGCAGGGTCGCAACATACGCATGGACGCTGCGGGGGCAGGTGGGTCAGCTGGACAGCGAGGCGGGGCCAAGGGCAAGCAGCCTACAAACCGTCCGGCAAAGAAGGCTGGTGGATACAAGGGTCCCAACAACAAGCGCAGCCGTGAGAATGACGAGCTGCAGGCGGCGCGTGAGCGTCGCAACGTAGCCTTCCGTGAAAGGCTCTGCCACAACTGCATGAGGCCAGGCCACTCTAGGGCTCAGTGCCCTGAGGCTGCTGGTGGTGGTCAAGAGGCCACGGCGCTAGCTGCAGTAGCAGCACCTCATGGGGATGGTGCAGGAGGAGGCCGCGGACAAGGCCGTGGACAGGGTCGCGGTCGCGGCAATGGGCCCGGCCGTGGTAACGGACAGGGCCGTGGGGCGGGTTTTCCCCACCCCTAAGTGACGTCAGTGGGGACCACTCAGGAGTAAAACTGGATCACTAGTGTGATTTCATGTTTTCAGGTGAGGATGTTAAACAATTTGAGTTTTTGACGAGTTCAAATTTCTCTGTTGTTTTCTCCCCTCTCACTGAACCTCATTCTGCACTTACTGATCGACATTTCCCACTAAATCTTGCATCATCAAACAAGATGCATGACCGAACCTGCTTAGTGGTCGCGACACCAACCACTGTGCAGGAGTTATGTAACACGGTGATTGAAGCAAACGCCCTCAAAGCGATTAGTTCAATCAAATTCGTAGTACCTTTAGTCGACGATTTCGACCCAGTGAAATTTAAAGACTGAAAGGTGCTAGCCGAAGTCACACGTGCCCACAAGATGTGGACTCGAGTGGTTGAATCATGGGAGTTGCGACGCCCGTCGTACAGATTCCGTGTTTATTACAAACTCGGCTTACCGTCGTCTAGTCTTTTCACTCGGAAGAGTGGAGGCAACATGACGATGCAGTTCAAAGGACACCTAGCTGGTGCTCCCGTGAACGTACTTGCTGACATAGGAGGGGACGACTCTTTTGTTAGCCTTGGCTTTACTTGACAGGCTGGCTTCAAGTAGGAGCCATCGAATGGCGCAGTTGTTGTCGGTGACAACCGTACGGTACCCGTGATCGGTACTTGTAAAGCAAAAGTTTCTATTCAAGGGTACACACAGAGTGTCACGTTGAAGGTACTCAACCTTCTTGACCCGTTTGACGCGGTGCTAGGTGATCCCTGGCTCCGTGACAACAAGGCTCTAATGTGCTTTGAATCAAAGCGTTTGATCCTCCGAAAAGGACAACGTCGCTTTACGTTGATTCTGACTATGGAATGGTGCTTCTGCTGCCCACGGTGTTGCTGCCGTTGGCGGTGTGGCTGCTGTCCGAGGTGATGTTCCCGCTGGAGGTGTTGCGACTGTTGAAGGGGCTGCTCCCGGTGACCCTCTTACTGCCCTTGCCCGCACTGAGGCTCGTCTCGATGCCATGACACTTGCCGTCTCCCAGCTTGTCAGCCTTGGCCTTTGCCCGCCCGCATCGCAGATGCCTCTCTCCTCCGCTCCCAGCCACGCTGCCGGCATGCCCTTCAGCGAGTGTTCCGCTTGCTTTGTCTTGTGGGTGCATATGCACGGTCTTTGAGAGCACTATGACCCCGCTCCCATCCTCCCTATCACGCACCCTGACCGTGCGCCACTCGCCTTTCACCTTCTTTACTCTGCCTCCCCCACTGTCACCCTTCTCCAGCTTGATCACTTTGCCCCCACCCCCTCTCTCCCTGCTCGTCCTCGTGAGGCTTGGGCCTCCCTTCTTGCCCTCTACTCCTCCGATTCCCTCCGCTCTGCTGCCTCCCTTTTGGCTGACCTTCGCTCCCTCTGTCGTCCTCCTCACGAGTCCCTTGGGGCCTACATAGGTTGCACTGAGCTTCTTCAAAGCGAGCTACTCACGGCGGGTGCCTCCATTACAGACCAGGCGTTTGTCACTTCCGTCGTCGCCGGCTTCGGTCCTGCCTTCTCAAGCGCTATCACCTCCTTTCCTCTTGCCCTTACCCTGCAGCATGCCTATCAGACACCTGGTGCTGTCTGACCCGCTCTTCTCGATGGTCTCCACGTATTCCACACCGCCTCCCACCCTGCTGCAGCGCTTGCCGCGCCCATCCTCCCAGACGCTCTCCCTGGCCTCCTTCCGCCTCCAGCCACCCATTCTTTCATTGTCCCGGCTCCCGGCAGCGGTGGCGATGGTCGCCCGTCAGTGTGTTGGAACTGCGATGTTGTGGGTCATCGCCATGACTCATGTCCTCTCCCCCCAGCTCCTGACCTCCGTGAGCGGATTGCCCACCATCGTGCTCTCTTGCGCTGTCATGCCGCTACCGCCCCACCCCTTGGGCCCCTTGGCGCTACTCCCCTCGTCCCGCCTGGGGACCCCGTGCCCTTTGCCGCTACTGCACCCCCTCTGACTGAGGATGTCATTGCCATTGTCGCTTTGATTCGCCACGTCCTTGCGGAGGGTGTCCTCGGCGGTCCTCTGCCCGCCGGTATGTTCCCCTTGTTTGACTCCCTCACCACACCCATCTCTTCCTCCCTTCCTCTTCCTTTGTCCCTATTTCCCCCTTTGTCGACAGGCATAAATCCTTGCACGACCGCCTATTGCCTTCTCTCCGGCACTGAGCGTGTCATCTCTCCATCTTGGGTTGTTGACGGGGCTGCCACAGATCACATGTGTCCTGTTCCTGAGCTCTTCACCTCGTTTAGTCCTGTTTCTATCATTACGGCTGTCTACACTGGCGATGGTGCATCCCTGCCTGTTCTCGATGTTGGTACGGCCTGTCTGACATCCCCTGATGGTGTGCTCTCCCTATCCTCTGTTCACTATGTTCCGGCATTTGACTTCTCTATCTTGTCCGTCCTTGCGCTCGACACTTGTGGGTTCTCCACCACTTATGCGCTGGGTCTCGTAGCCGTCACTGAGCGCACCAGTGGGCGTGTCATCCTTCCCGGTCGCTGCCCCCTGGCGAGGGCCTGTATCAGGTTCTAGGCCCTCACTTTGTCTCGGCCCACGCCGTCGATGCTGTCACGCTTGTTACTCTCTTCCGCTCTGCCCACACGCATCTTCTTCAGCATCGCCTTTGTCATCTCCTAGCATCCGTTGTCTCCTCTCTCCTTTGCGCTCTCCCAGCCGAAGGGTTGTCCGACCCATCATTCCGTGCTCCGTGCACTACTGACTGCACCTTTTGTGCGGTTGGTAAGATGCATTGCCTCCCCTTCCCATCCTCTCCCTCTCGCACCTCTGCGCCCCTCGAGCTGGTTCATGCTGACATCCTCGGTCCTCTCCAGGATGAGTTCCTTGCCGAGCACGCTACGTATGTGCTTAGCCTCATTGATGACTACTCCCGTTTTACGTGGATATTGTTCCTTTACGTCAAACGCGAGGTTGCGGTGACCATCCAGACCTGGTACGCATCTGCCCAACGACAGAGTCGCCACCAGCTCCTCCACTTTTGCTCTGATCGTGGTGGTGAGTTTCTGGTGATTTCACGACCTTTTTCGATTGTGAGGGCGTGGTCCATGAGCTTTCCGCCCCCTATTCTCCTCGGCAGAATGGGGTCGCTGAGCGCTGGAACTGCACCCTTATTGAGGGCGTCCACACTATGATGGCCGAGTCTGGTTTTCTTGATCGCGGTCGGAGCTTTTGGTCCGAGGCTGCGCGCTATCATACTTGGGTGTGGAACCGGATTCCGCACGGCCCAATCGCCCCCGACACCATGCCTCTCCAACTCTTCTTTGGTCAGCACGTGGATCTCAGCCAGGCCATGTTGTGGGGCACTATGGCCACCGTCTTTCTCGCCCCTCCCTCTCGCTCTGGCAAACTCGACCCGCCGGGCCGTCTTTGCATTACCCTCGGCATCGCTCCCCGCTCTCGCGCGAACCGGTTCTGGGATCCGGCTGTGCATCACGTCATCGAGTCGTGTCATGCTCACGTCTTTGAGCACCTCACATGTAGCGCCTTCCACGCTGACCGTACCCCACCTCCTCCAGCTTCCGCTAGAGTATAATCCACCGACGGTCTTGTGTGTGCGGGGCCCCCACCGTCTCTCACCTCTCCCACCGCGTCTCCTGCCTCTGTCACTCCCTCCCATCTTTTCCCTAGCGGCCTCCTCTCTTCGTCATCCTCCCTCCCTCCTCTCCCCCCTCGCCTGATCGTGCCCCCGTCGGTCATCCCGGTCCCACCTCTCGGCTTCCTCCCTCTTTCCGGTACGTGCTTCCCTCGCCCATACGTTCCCCCATCGGTCATGTCTGCTCCCCGCCTGATTCCCCCTTCTCTCCCTCCCTCAATCCCATCTCCTCCCACAGCCCCAGCCCCCCCGGCCTATGCCTCGCCTCCCTCACCGTCCCCTCCTCCCGTGCCCATCGTTCCCACAGCACCCTCACCTCCTCTCCCATCCTTCCCGCCCCTTTCGTCTCCGGCGACCGTCTCTGTGTCCCCTCCCCCTCCTCCTCCCGCACCTCTCGTGCCTCTCCCTCCCTCCCTTGCCTCTGTCGCATCATCGTGGCGGCCCATCGTCTGTCTCCCTCCTCCCTCCCCTCCTCCCGTTCCCGGTTTCCTCCCCTCCTCCTGGATTCCCGCCTGTGCCTCTGCCCGTTCCTCCCGCTCTCACTGCTGCCCAGACCCTTGGTTCCCCCCGCATGCCCGTCCACGCACGGTGCCCTGACCCCGTCCTCATCTCTATTGAGGATATCCCCAAAGACACTGCCCTGCCGTCCCCGGTCCGCGGTTGTTCCCCATGTGCCCTCGACCCCCCTGCCCTCCTTTCATCTCGTCCATCTGTTCCGACTGCCCCGCCGACCGATCACCCCCCGTCCTCGTCTCCCCTCCTCAGTGTCCTTTCTTGTGAGACCATTTCTCCCCTTCCCGTTCTCTCCTCACGTGCCTCTGCACCCCCGGCTCCCTCGGCTCTTCTCTCTTCTCCCTATCCGTCCTCCCATGCCCCACCGTCCCACCCTTGTCCCTCGTCCTGGATGAGCGAGCATGCCGCTTGGGCCCGGCCACCTGCCCTCCTGCCGCTCCCTACCATTGTCCTCGCTGCCCCCCTTTCCTCTTCCTCCCCTCCCCTCCCTGCCCCCCCCTTTTCCCCACCCCTCCCCTCTTCTCCTCCTTCTAGTCCCATGTTGGACACCCCCCCTCCTCCTTCCCCTGTCTCCTCTTGCACTTGCT
>SZWC01005504.1:17737-33902 GCA_023375785.1 Penium margaritaceum
CACACACACACACACACACACACACACACACACACACACACACACACACACACACACACACACACACACACACACACACATACACACAAAATACATAACGAGTGGTGAAACTTGTAGGAAAAGGTAATGTGGTGCCTGCACTCCACACCATGAGAAGGACACCATTGGAGGAGGAAAAACTGAGAAGGCAATGGCTTGTTCATCGTGAGTGCATGACTAGGATCAAGAATGTGTGAGACATTGGCTCTGGCATAACAGTGATTCAAACGACACGTGGTTCTACATTCTTTCGTTTAATATGATTAGGTTCTTCTATGTTCCACTGTGCAACTTTCACAAGCATTGCGTAAAAGGATCTAAAGACCAAAGCTCCATAACACTTTCATCAATGTGCTGGAGTGTTATTCTTGGATGCTCCAAGAACCCTTCATATCTCTAGGAAAATCCCAATAAAAAAAGCACTTCATCGTTGACACATAACTTGAGGTATAGTTCATCGACCCAAATTCAACAAACGGTGTATCAATAGGGGGGTGTAACCACATATCCACGGAATTCCCAATAGATCTGATACATCCAGTAACCGCTCTTTAACTACGTCATAACCACCAGTTCCGTGCTTAAAACCTGATGCACCCACGTGTCATAGAAAAAAAAACTAGGTATCTAGACAAAAAGCGCGCAAGAACCACATCGAAACCGCATGAAATGCAGTGTTGGACTGCCGACATCATCACTGTACGTGAACAGTCACGAACCCCAAATTCACGCTGTTTGTGACTGTTCAAGGGAAGGGTTTGAATGGGGTTTGCGAGGGGGGACAGAGACACCCCATGCGTTGTAAGGGAACTGCTGGGCCCCGCAGGTTTGTTTGTGTATTAATATCTCAAGAGGATCCAAATCTAGCAAGATTATACAAGAGTAGAATGATTGGCCTGGAAAAGCAAGACAAAAGGCCAAAGCTTGCCTCTCACAATGAGATTGGAATATGGGAGCTGGTTTATTGACAAAAGGGTGAGAACGTTTTTGTCAAGGTAAAATTCAGAAGGGAGAGAGTATATAAAATGTAAAATGTTCATCAGTGTGACTGGTTTGGAAAGAGTATATATCCAAATGCAATGAGAGAAACAAAACAAGGCCTCTGACCTAGTGGCTAAGTTGTCCTTTTTGAGGACCATTGTTTATGTGGAAATGGAACTGGACTACAAGATTCACCAAACCGATGTGATGAATCCATTCCTCAATTTTGTCCTAGACAAGGAATTCTACATGAAGATTCAGGAGGGGGTGGATACATTGTAGGGGAATATGTGAAAAATTTGCAAATTTTTCTACGTGTTGAAGCAAGCCTTACTTATGTGGTACCTGAAAATTGATAGATTCATGGATGAGATGGGTTGCAAGAACTATGTGGCGGAATACAACTAGTGCATGCGCAAGTAGCCATGACTCCGTTATACTGTTTTCCTTTACACGGATGACATAATCCTTCTATCTTTCAGTAAGGGGGAGCTCAAGAGCCTGGAGTGTTAGTTCTCCAGCCAGTTAAAACGAAAGATATAGGTGAGATTGTGCACAACCTCGGAGTCACCATCTGGACTGATCACAAATTGTTCGCACTAGATTTGGAAGAAGAACAAACATCTTCAGGAAGCATCTTCCCTAACAGCTGTTAGTGCTAGAGCATCTTTGCCGTGGCTGCCTCAGCAGCTGGTCCTCTGCTGTGTAGCTATTGCGGCAGACGCATGATGTACAGCTGCACTGCAAAGCTGTGCAATGTAGCAGCAATACTGCTGCTGCTGATTCTACTGCACAAGTGCTTCTGCTGCTACGCTGCTGCAGCTGAGTGGCTGCTACTGTGCTCCTACTGCCCTGCTGCTACCCTGTTGATGTGCCTGTGTTGTGCTGCCACTACTCTTCTGCTTCTCCACTTATTTCCTACTACCTCATCTGCTGCAACTATTGTGCTGCTGCTCCTCCTGCTCACACAAAACTACTGCTCCCACGGTGTTTACGGCTATCACGCTGTTGCTGCTTCAATGCTGCCGTGCTTGTGCACGGCTGACCTATAGCTGCTGCTGCGGTGCTGTGCTGCTCTATTGCTGTGGCTGATGTGGCCTCTCCGGCCACCATTAGTGCTCCTCCACAGTGTGGAAGTGTGTCTGGCGTGATCTACTGCTGCCACTGGTGGTCTGATGTTATGGCTACACGTCTTCACAGGCAAACCACTGTGGGGTGATGGATCTTCCCTGGACCTTTGCTGCAAGCTCTGAATCTCACTTTTGTCACCTCTACTGCATATCTACTACGTATCTTAGTGAGGGAAACCTCGCCACTCTGAGACCAAATGAAACTGCCTCCAAGCATCCTGGCTTTGCTTTCCCAGAATGACAACACTATCCCGTCAGCTGAAGCAATTTCATGCACTGTATGTGCAAGAACACTGAGTCTTTGGCTTTGAGAGACATACATATTCTCAGAAGCTTTGGGATCTGTAAGATGGGGAGTGAAATGGAAACGGAAAGTCTCACAGGGCGTAGGACAGCTCTCACGTGACTGCATAGCAGGGGGGTAACATCGGTCTAGGGAGAACCCACCACCCAGTGCATCACAAGGTGAAGTTTGCGCCAGTGATAGCTGCAACAGCAGTGTTGGCAAGAGCGACAATAGCTGTAGCCACAGGGCGTGACCTAGGCCACCACCTAGCAGGCCGCACTCGGCCGCCACCCCCTTCCAACTCGCACTTGCAGAAACGCAGCTGCGAGCAGACAATTAGCAGTAGTGGGGAGCAAGCAGTGGCCGGCGACAGGTAGACTCCAGCGGGGAGCGGACCTTTGCCAACGGCCAAGGCGTCCGCCACCCACCGACGCCGGGGTGTGCCCAAGATACACACCCAAAGCACATGCACATAGCACAGCGTGTGTTGCACGTGCTTGGCATCGGTCAGTAGCTGTGGGCGCTAGTGACAAATGTAGTAGTAGTAGTGGTGATAGAGGCTACTACAGCCTAGGTGGCTACAGTATCAGCAACGGCCACAACTGTTGACATGGTGTGCCCCTTGCCATGAGTGCCGTTGATTGTACTCCCTGGTTCGACCACTAGGGAGTGGTCTAACGCCTGATCCAACTTTAGATTTCGATTCCTTGGATTTTTTCATGCAGGATCGAGCTTTGAATCACTCGATTTGAGTGAGTATTTAGAACATTAGCCTAGCCCGAAAATCGGGTGTTGGGCGGGTGGAATCTGGTTCCCGCCATGGATGGCGGGATAATCCACCGCCAGTGATCCGAGTTCGTCTCCAATAGGCTCCAAATGCACCAAGGCCATAAAGGAAGCAACAAGAGGACTCTCCTTGACTATGGTGAACTTCTCTTTGACTTCTGGGCGAGGAAAGGCGCTTCGACGGGTCATCGTCGAAGCGCCTCCCATTGCCTAACGTGCAAGGCAAGATGGGCGGCTCCATCAAGGGTTACTTCGACGGCCATAGCAGGGGCTCTACTGCTCCGATTTGAGCGTGGTTAGATAAGTTGGAAAGCTTAGATCACAGGCTAAAAGGATCTGATGTAATCTTTCTATGCTGAGTAACAAAAACGTGTTTTGATTCAGTTATACTGAATGCGACGTGTTCTGCCCACTCACATCCGTGATCCTTGTGCTCCACACTCTTCACCATTGGTGTCCATTGGCTGCCCAAACACTGGTAACGTGCATCAGCAAGAGCTAGGCATCCTTGACGGTACCTCCACATCCAATAGAGCCATCAAAGGATTATGGGTCCACGTGCCTCGAAGGACCCTAGCTCTACAACATTCACGTTACAACCGCGCGCCATGGTACTGACCGAGCAAGAGAGCATCGGCGTCTCCAAGTTCGATGGACTTGGCCTCCACTTGTGGAAGTGGGAGTTTGAGGTCTTCCTCGATGACAAGGGCCTGCTTGAGCTGGTCAATGGTAAACAAACGGCCCCTCTGGGTATCGCGACGCCGGAGGAAGTGGAAGCGTACAAGAAGCACAACAAGAAGGCGCTTGCTTTGTTGGTATATGCGCTTGCTCCGACGCAGCGCTCCCTCATTCAAGGATGCACGGAGGCCGCGGAGGCCTGGAAGAAGCTCTGCACCATCTACTCATCTACCAACCTTGCCAACCAGCTCTTCGTCTTCAAGAGTCTTGTCACCCTCCGAGCCAACGAAGGCGACGACATCATGGAGATCCTACAACTGATCGAGTCCCTCACTACCGAGTGCATAGCCACCGAATGGAAGGTCGACCCTCACCTGCAAGCCATGATCCTCCTCCTGGCCTTGCCGGACAGTTGGAGTCCCATGATCACCATCGTTGGTGGCTGGTCCGCTGATGAGCTGAAGTACCCGAAGGTGGCTGAATACGTCCGCAAAGAATGGATGCGACCTGGTGGGAGAGAGAGTGGGGCGACATCGAATTCCGCCTATGTTGTCCGTCCTCAGGGTGGGAGGGAGGCAAGAAGGGGAAGGGTGCAAATCAGGACACCAAGAAAGGTGACAAGAAGGGGGAGTGCTACAACTATGGCAAATAGGGCCACTACACACGCAACTGCCCCAACAAAGATTCGGACCAGCCCGGGAAGGGCAGGAAGAAAGACACCCAAGCCATTATGGCCAGGGAGTCTACCAACTTGACGGATCTGGACATCACGGTGATGGACTCCGGACCAGGCCACCACATGCAATGCAACCGGGCAGCATTCGTCACTTACGGCGCCACTGAATGACGCATGACAGTCGCCAACGGCAAAACGGAGTTGTCCGCGGGCGAGGCAATCTTTGCATTGAGTCAATGGTGAATGGGAAATTCATTCCGTGTACCATCTACGACATGCTCCACATGCCCAACTCTGGGGCAAACCTGCTGTCAGTGAGCCGCCTTACCGACAAGGGGCTCGAGGTACTCTTCAACAAGAAGGAGGCGATCATCTGGAAGGAAGGGGACGGTGAGGTGATTGCACGTGGCAAGAGGGAGGAGGACCTGTACCTTCTCCGTACCAAGGTTCTTTCCGATGCGGTGAGGACCGACGCTGCCAACCTCGTGACGAAGGATGAAGGGGACCTGGACCTGTGGCATCGCCGGTTGTGCCACATCGCTTCCTCAACGGCGAGGTACATGGCGAAGAAGGAAGTGGTGCAGGGTCTTGAGGACAAGAGCCTCGATGTAGCCAAGAATGCCGTGTGCAAGCCGTGCATGGTGGGCAAGGCAACACGGCAGCTGTTCGATGGCAAAGGGACACGTGCATCGGCGAAGTTGGAGGTGGTCCACACTGACGTGTGTGGACCATTCGAGAGCTCCACTGGGGGCGCTCGCTACTTCGTGACCTTCATTGACGACCACAGTCGCAAGCTCTACCTCTACATCATCACGAGGAAGAGCGATGGCTTCTTGTGTATGCAGGAGTTTGTGGCGGCTGTGGAGCGGCAAACGGAGTTGAAGGTGAAGGCGTTCCGAAGCGACAATGGCGGCGAGTACGAGGGCTGCTCGGCATGGATGAAGAGCAAAGGGATCGCGTGGAAGAAAACTACATCACAATCTCTATAGCAGAACGGCGTCACTGAGAGGGCAAACCGCACCATCCTCAACATGGTCCGGTCCATGTTGAGCGATGCTGGCCTCGCGCAGCAATACTGGGACGAGGCGGTACGGACAGCGGCGTACATCATGAACTTGACGCCGACAAAGCCGCTAAAAGATGCGGAGTCCAAGGTGTGGAAGACGCCACAAGAAGTGTGGAGTGGGAGGAAGCCAACTGTGCCACACCTCCACACGTTTGGATGTGTTGCACATGGTGTTGTACAGGCACGGGAGGGGCGGGGCAAGTTGGACCCGCAGACTCGCCGGTGCATCTTTGTCGGGTACGAGAGCGGGAGCAAGGCATACCGACTCTTCGACCCGCGGAGGCAGCACATCATGAAGAGTCACGATGTCACGTTGGACGAGGACAACCATTGGACAGACAAGGACGCGGGTCTCTCCAAGCGGGGGGAGTGGCTGCCACTCCTCGATGGGAAGACGCCGGAGGACGCAAAAGAGGGTGACGTCCCATCGGCTCCAGCCGGCGAGAACCATCCGGGCGATATGGGAGCGACTGATTTGCCTTCAGCCGAGTCGGACAATGAGTCCGAAGTGCCAGCAGCAGTGGAGCTGAGCGAAGAGGTGGGGAGTGAGCCCGCATCCCCACGGTCCCCGAGAGAGGGGGAGCAGGCCAGCAGTGCGAGTGGCAGTGCAAGGGGACAGCAGTAGTAGCAGCAGCGGCAACAGTAGCAACAGCCTCAATAGCAGCAGCCCCGGAGAAGCGGACGCGCAAGGAGGACGGTAAAGAGGTACAATGCCGCGGAGGACATCTGGACTGGGCTCGCTCGAGCGTTCTTTGTGCAAGAGGAGCCCGAGACCATCAAGGAGGCATTGCAGCAGAAGGATGGGGCCGAGTGGGAAGGAGCTGTAAAATCTGAGCTCTCCTCCCATGAAGAGAACGGCACTTGGCAGCTAATTGAAAGGTCGGATGGCGCGAAAATCATCGGCTCCAAGTGGATCTTCAAGAAGAAGCTCACCAAGGAGGGGAAGGTGGAGCGGTGCAAGACGCGGCTTGTCACGAAGGGATACGCCCAGCAAAAGGGTGAACACTACGATGAAACCTTCACACCGGTGGCAAAGTTCGCCTCCATCCGCTCCATCCTCTCGGTGGCGGCGGCACGCGACTACGAAGTACATGAAATGGATGTGAAAACCGCATTCCTCAATGGCAACCTGGACAAGGAGGTCTACATGGAACTGCTGAGGGGATGGACGCGCCGCCGAGGAAGGTGTGCCGGCTTTGCAAGGCGCTCTACGGGCAGAAGCAAGCGCCACTCATGTGGTACCTGAAAATGGACGGCTTTATGGCCAAGCTTGGCTTCAAGCGCTGTGAGGTGGATCACAGTGTGTATGTGTGGAAGCAGCCGGGGTTGCACCAGATCATGGTACTTTACATGGATGATCTCATCCTTGTGTCGTCGGACATGGAGAAATTGGTGACCCTGAAGCGGCAGCTGGGCGGTCGATTCAAAATGACCGACATGGGCGAGCTCGAGTACTACATCGGCGTTGCCATCAAGAGGGACCGCAAGGCACGCACGCTCGAGATGGGGCAGGCAAAGTACGTGCAAGAGGTGCTCCGCCGCTACAACATGGAGGAGTGCAATCCCATCGGCACACCCATGACCACCACATGTGAGCTGAGCTCGAGCATGGGCCCGAGCACGGACGAGGAGAAGGAGGAGATGGCAGGTGTGCCATACCAGTCAGCTGTGGGGAGCATCATGTACGCCGTGGTGGCAACGCGGCCCGACCTAGCCTTCGCGGAGGGTCAAGTGATTCAATATGTCGCTGACCCCGGGCAGCTGCATTAGCAGGCGTTGAAGCGGATACTACGCTATCTCAAGGCGACAAAACAGTCGCGGCTTGTGTTTGGTGGGGGAGCACATGAGGACTCCCTTGAGTTGGTCGGCTACTCCGATGTCGACTGGGTTGGTGATGTGGATGACAGAAAATCAACATCGGGGTACGTGTTTGTGCTTGGTGGTGTAGCAGTTTCATGGGCAAGCAGGAAGCAAGACTGTGTTGCACTCTCCAATATTGAAGCGGAGTACATCGCGCTCGCGGAAGCCGCAAAGGAGGCAGTGTGGTTGCGGTGGCTGCTAAAGGAGATCGGCTTGCCACAAAGGAAGCCAACGGTACTCAATGTGGACAACATGAATGCCATCAGCCTAACCCTGAACCCGGTGCTACACGGGAAGACCAAGCACATCGAGATCCGGCATCACTATGCGCGAGACTTGGTGGCGAAGGGAGATGCGGCTATCGTGCATTGTGCCACTAAGTGCATGCTCGCCAACGCCATGACCAAGGCACAGCCCAAGGACAGGCATGAAGCAAGCTGCATGGAGCTCGGTTTGCACTGTGAGGCTTAAAATGCTGCAGGTTCCAAGGACAAAGCATCAAGTCTGCGGTGCAAGGGGGAGATTGTTGACATGGTGTGCCCCTTGCCATGAGTGCCGTTGATCGTAATCCCTGGTTTGACCACTGGGGAGTGGTCGAGTGCCTGATCTGACTTTGGATTTGGATTTCTTGGATTTTTCCATGCAGGATCGAGATTTGAATCGCTCGATTTGAGTGACTATTCAGAAAGTTAGCCTAGCCCGAAAATCGGGTGTTGGGCGGGTGGAATCTGGTACCCGCCATGGGTGGCGGGATAATCCACCGCCAGTGATCCGAGTTCGTCTCCAGTAGGCTCCAAATGCACCAACGCCATAAAGGAAGCAACGAGAGGAATCTCCTTGACTAGGGTGAACTTCTCCTTGACTTCTGGGCGAGGAAAGGCGCTTCGACGGGTCATCGTCGAAGCGCCTCCCGTTGCCTAACGTGCAAGGCAAGGTGGGCGGCTCCATCAAGGGTTACTTCGGTGGCCATAGCAGGGGCTCTACTGCTCCGATTTGAGTGTGCTTGGACTGGAAAGCTTAGATCAGAGGCTATAAGGATCTGATGTAATCTCACTATGCTAAGTAACAAAAACGTGTTTCGATTCAGTTCTGCTGAATGCGACGTGTTCTGCCCACCCACATCCGTGATCCTTGTGCTCCACACTCTTCACCATTGGTGTCCATAGGCTGCCCAAACACTGGCAACGTGCATCAGCAAGAGCTAGGCATCCTTGAGGGTGCCTCCACACCCACTAGAGCCATCAATAACAACGGCAGTATCAGCGGCAAAAGCGGCAAAAGCAGTAATGGACGCCAGCGATGGTGGTGACTTCAGATGTAGACGGTAGTGGCGGCAGCTATGGCAACGGCGGTGACAACAATGGCAATGGCGACAGTAGTGGCAACAGCGGCTTCCTCCGGTGTTTCTCCGACCCTGGCTGGACCCTCTACCACCTCCATGCAAGTGACTAAAACATCCACATATGGGAAGAAAGGCAAGGTGCATGGCAATAGCAAGAAGGGAGGAGGACAGGGGACAACGACTGTAGGGAGTGGCTTTGGCGGGAGCAGCCAATAGCTGATCTGCTACACCTGCAACGGTGTCCAACTCTACGCCGACTACACTCACCTGACTTGCCATCCCATCAACTAGACGCACGTGATGCGCGAGATTCGCCAGGCCTACGAGGCTCGTTCTACCTCCTCGTCTGGCGCCTCCTCCGCCATTGAGTCTTCCTTTCGGCCAGTGGCTACTGCATCCCCCACCACGGCCTTCTCGACCCCTGTTGATGACGCGGCCGGCGCCTTGCAAAGCTCAAGCAGGTCATCCGCACATTTTGGGAGGTATTCACGCACGGACGGAGCAGACTATGTCCACTACTGGTTTCTTGTCAGCGGAGTTGCGTGGTGATGAAGGTTCACCTGTGACCTTTGTGGATTCTGCATATCTTCATGATCCTGATGAGCTGGCATGGCTGGATGACTGGTAGCATTGCTTCCAACATGTTCAGCGGGCTCACTGCTTCGGTGATTTCCCTGTTGAGTCATTTGAACCTGGCGGCTGCTGTTTCATAAGCACATACACCAGTACCGGTGATGGCTCGTGGATCGTTGATGCCGGAGCCACCCATCACATGAACTTGTTTCATGATATGTTCGTTGCGTTTGGTCATGTCGGGTCTCTGCGCTTCGTTCATACTGTATCTGGCTAGGAAGTGCCACTTGGAGAAGTTGGTGTTTTCTAGTTCCTTGGTTCCTCTAGCCCTCTATATGTCTCCGATGTTCTTTTCTTGCCTGATCTTAAGCTCAGCTTGCTCTCCGTTCATGCCTCGATCTGTGTGTGCCTGGATATCACCCGCGTTGGCGATGATGTATCCGTCTTTGTCGAGGCCTGGCGTGAGGTTTTCCTGCGTGGTAAGCTCCACCACAATCTCTACCATGCCACCAACGCCTGCTTCCCCACGTGCCCCCCGCCACCTGATCCTTCCACACACACTTCCGTTCATCTCGACGCGGTCAAGCACCTTGTGCATGGAAATCCCACGCCCAGTCTTGATGCGGCCCCCTTTGTGTCGCTGCCCAAGAACGACAATCTCGCATGCGCATAAGGCAAGATGCACCGCTGTCCCTTCCTAGACTCTACTCCAAAGTCCACTCGGCCCCTTCACCTTGTCCACTCAATACAGTCCGGCCTCCTTCTTCCTCAGTTCCAGGATGATCGTGGTTGGTACACTCTGACCTTCACGGATGCGCTGGGTGTACAGTCTCCATCAAAAGAGTCACACCTTTCCCATTCTCCACCGCTGGCTGGCCATGGTTGAGCATCGGTCGCGTCAAGCCCTTGGGGTCTTTTGCTCCGATCGTGGGAGGGAGTTCATGAGCGAGCTCCACCACTGGCTCACACAGCGCGGGGTTGACCACCGCTACTCTACTCCTGCCACCCCTGAAAAGAATGGTGTCTCTGAGCGATGGAACCGCATCATGGAGGATGCGGACCGTGTGATGCAGGTTGATACCGGTCTTCCTGAGGCCTTTGCCTTCGAGGGCTTTGCGTACATAACCAGTGTGTGCAATCACATCTCGCACAGTCACCTCCCTTGTCATACCACACCATGTGAGCTTTAGTATAGTCACTGTGCTCACTTGTGCCTCGCGCATGTGGGGTTCCCTTGCTTGCGTGTGGTACACCCGGGAGCGGCAGGGCTCCAAGGTCTCCCCTCCCGGCTACCTCTCCACCTTCGTGGGGATCGCCCCCCACTCTAAGGCTTGGCGGTTCTGGGATCTGGCCTGCCATTGCATTGTCGAGTCTTGTGACATCACGTTCTTTAAGAGACTGTGCTTTCCTGAACTCACCCGCATGCTAGCCCTTCCTCTCCCTCGTGCCTCAGGTTTTCCGAGTTCTCTAGTGGTCGGGAAGAGGACAGCCGATGCTTCCTCCCAATAGCCGGCTCCCCTCTTCGGCCCGGCCATCGTCGTCGTTGGTCTCTCACGGACCCCTACCCCGGGTCCCATGTCGACGTCACCAGTTGCCACGCCCGCTCCACCTCCACTTGTCTCCACTCCCGAGCCCTTGGCACTGGACTGATCCTCTCCAACGCATGCCCTATCTGACCAGCGAGTTGCTCCACCCTCACAAGCTCCTGCCTCCCCTGACCAACCGACTGCCCCATCCTCACCGAAAACTGCCTCACCTGACCATATCACCGCCACATTCCCACCTCCCGCCACTTTTTTGACTGACTCTCCAGCCCAGCCGACCTCCAACACGTATTGCCATGCGCTTCGTTGTCGCTTACGTCCCCTGCCTTCCCGTAGCATTTACAACAGTGATCCTAGTACAATGGTCCTCGGCCTCAGTGCCAAGGACCTCGAGGAGATCCACTACGGTAACCCGATTGGTCCTGTCCTGATCACTCGCGAGCATGCAGGCGCTGCTAATGCAGTGAAGGCCACAGTCACACTCCCCTCATCATCTGTTGTACCAGCCCTTGTTTCATAGGGCTCGGGGTCATCTTGGCCTGGACCCAAGCAAGCACCAGGCTCGCCACCACCAGGCTCTGGCCAGGCTTGATGTTTTCATCAGGCGTGATGCTTGTCAAGAAGAGCTTACAGCTCTAACTGACCACAAATTCCTTGAGCTTGTTGACCTACCGCTTGGCCACAAGGTCGTGCAGGCCACGTGGGTCCTACATAAGAAGCTCAAGCAGTGGACAGATCACTGGATCGCTACAAGGCCCGCCTGTTGGCAAAAGGCTTCTCAACGATCAAGGGGGTGGACTACACGGACACGTTTGTTTCCATAGGATGGATGACGACAGTGCGAGCCATCCTCGACATGACTGCCCAGCACGACTGTAAGCTACACTAGACGGACGTCATTAATGCCTTCCTCCATGGGCATCTTGACGAGGGGATCTACATGGTGCAGCCAGCTGGCTTTGAGGATGGCACAGGTCGGGTTTGTCGGCTACAGAAGGCCTTGTATGGCCAAAAAAATCCCCCAAGTGTTGGAACCATGGGATCGCCGACATAATACAGCGTGTAGCCTACGTCCGGAGCGACGCCGACCCCTCTCTCTTTGTGACGCAGACCCCTACTCATCTCACTACGATCCTCCTCTATGTGGATGAGAGCGTGATTGCGCCTACGGACCTGGAGGTCGTGCAGGCAAGAAAGGCTATACTGTGATCCGCGTACAAGATGAAGGACATGGAGCCCTTGTATGTCTTCCTCGACATGGAGATCATGCGCGACCGCATCCGGTGCAATCTGACAGTGCATTGTGCACGATACGCACTGGCTCTGGAGGGGCAGTTTGCTGATTTGCTTTCCACTTTGCGTAGTGCCTCTACCCCCATCATCCCTGAAGGAAAAAAGGCCCTAATGGCTGACAACCCAGCTACTCTGGGGGAGCCACCCCAAACTTTGGAATCATTACCTCGCTCATGTACTTGGCCACGACGACACGGCTCGACATTGCTTTGCTCTCAACCTTCTCGCCCAGTTCTCGCAACCACCCCGGCAACTGACACTTGACGTCGCTCTACAAGTCATACGATACATACGACGCCACCCCCACCTCGATCTCACCTATGAACGACAGTCGTTTGTCGTCCTTAACGGTCACAAGGATAGCAACTGGGCGTGGAGCCCCTGAAAGCAAAAGTCCCACCGGCTACATGTTCCTCTTGGATAATACCGCCTAAGGCTGTTAAATCGAGATCGAGACGAGAATTCTCGATCTCGAAGTCGGTCTCGAACCTTTCGGTACGAGATGTCTCGTCTCGTCGGTCAAGACCGAGAAATCCTCGATCTCGTACCGAAGTGCACGTGGCGGGTCTCGATCTCGTACCGATCTCGACCTCGTTGTGCGACGTCTCGAACTTGCACTAGTGAGGGCGCGTTCCGAGAGGCACTTTTCTTGACCGTGGTGATGAAAGGACGGTGGAAGGTTGCGTGGGAGTCGTGACCACCGCATTTTGTCAAGATATCGCTAATGTGGCGCATAAATGGATCAAACCACATATAGAATGAGACAAACGGCCAGTCCGTGCGGAGAATAGACGTGTAGGAGATCCGAATATAAAATCGATCTGCAAAAGTGACGTCAAAGTCATGCTCATTCAATGTATCCGCCTCATATCCATCCTGGTTTACTCGAAGAAAGCTACAAGGTTTGGCGGTAGAAAATTTAGTATTCGCAAACCGTTAAAGCGATTCTACATTGTGTGTCTTCTCACTTATCTACGTACTGATCCTACGACCTTCACGTATAAAGGCCTTGGCACACGTGGCAGGTCCCAAAAAAATTTGCGAGAATGACACTGCGGTATGAGATTCTCGTCTCGATCTCGCATGACATGTGACGTGTCTCGGTCTCGTCTCGTCTCGTCTCGTCTCGCGGGAGACAATTCGAGATTGTCTCGTGTCATGCGGTACGAGACAACGAGACGAGACAATCGAGATCGAGACTGGTCTCGATCTCGATTTAACAGGCATAATACCGCTATGTCGTGGCGTAGCGAGAAGCAGGGTTGCGTCAAGCGGAGATATCCTGAGGCCCAGTATGTTGTAATCGGTGTCGGAGCTGCCGAGAGCGTCTATCTCGTTCTACTCCTTTGCACGCCCCGCTAGTCCGTTCCCCCATTTGTGCTGCGCTGTGAAAAGGAGACTGTTGATGCCATCGCGCAAAACTCTAGTGTGTTCCATGCACACACGAAGCACATTGGTGTTGAGTACCACTTCGCCTGTGACCTCGTTTAGCGACATGACGTTGAGGTCGTCTGGGAGGGTACAAATCATCACAAGGCTGCTTTTTTGACAAAGGCACTTGGTCGTCCGAAGTCTTCGCCTCACCCCTGATGCAGGCTCAGCTTGTGTAGTGGTGTTGATTTCTCCTTGTGGCCATCATGTGTTCTTTGTTTTATTCGTGGCTGACCTCAAAGTTTGCCCGTGCATGGACTTGTATTCGCCATTTCATCATGGGGGAGTGTTTTTGGTGGGTGTCTTCATGGACTACTGTTACCTGTCGAATCATGTCCATCCACGTGCACATGCCTAAGGTGGGCGCAACGGCAACCCATCTCTGCCGGCGTTCGGCGGCGTCGTGAGGGGCGGTGCCTAGGTGCTCGGTTGCCTACACGGTGGTACAGCCACACAGACCATGCTTGCTGCAAGATTGTGGTGCTCTTCGTTCAGATGGCGCCTGATTAACATATGCCATTCTAGATTCATGACTCTTTCCATTTTCTAATTGGTTGAGACAAAGATAATGCTACCCTAGTGTATTGTGCAAACCGAGTGTGGTCGCCCCTATTCACGGATGTGTGGCTCATCTGTGTAGCTGTCCTTGCATGTGCTTCCTATGGTAAAGCACTTGACGCTTGTGAGCGTCTTCAGACAAAACCCTTACCGTTTCATGCTTAGTGTCACACATACTGGGCAGGCCAATGTGTCAAGCAGCTTCCAGGAAGCTTCTCACTCACGTACTCCTTTTTCCCAAATCCCAAAACCGTCTTTTGTCCCCTACCTCATCTCTATGAACCACCATGTTCTGCTCGGCAAAACGTGTACCCCCATTATCACATTGCAATATGTCCGTGGAATCGTTTGATGTTTAAGTAAACACATAAACATGTTCACAGAATTGAACATCCATGTTTGACATGCGTAAATTCATGAATTTTACATGGAATAAACCACCTGTGGAACCTATGAAAAGTGTAATAATGATGGCACTTCACCCTTCTTCCCCAGAAAATAAATAATGTACCGTCACACTTTTTGGATGAAGAATGGCAAGGGGTACATGAAACGTATTTTTAAGAGGCAGGGCGAATGAAGCGTATTTTCCCTGGGGCAGAAGCGAAAGATACTCATTTTTCGGATGTTGGGGCAGATGGGGTTTATTGTTCGGCCATAGTGGTGGATGAGGTTTGTTGTTCAGAGGGCAGGGGGAATCGGGTTTATTCTCTGAAACGAGGGGTATATAGTCATTCCGCCCGGAGGGAAAACCTCTCCGGCAGCGTCCGCGGGAGGATCTGCGGTGGACACTGCGGCGGAGCCAAACATTGCTCTACGTCTGCCGTACACAGTGTGACACTTGTACGGAGTCCGGCTGATTTGGATCTGACCCTTTTTTCCCGCACATGCCATTCCATCCGCGATCCACTGCCTCGACAAACAGCGCTCGTCTTCCCGACGTCGTGGGAGCAGCCAACACCGCCGCGGCCGCACTCGAGTCTCGCTTCCGCCCACGCCACAGCGGCAGCAGCACCTGCAGAAGCCTCCGGCGGTGGCAGCGGTAGTGACGAGGCAGCGGGGGAGTGACTGTGGACGAGGCGCGGAGCGCCAGAGGAGGAGGCGGGCTGGCCGGCAGGCAGATAGTGCTGGCGGGCACGGCAGGAGTACGAAAGAAAAACGAGGGAAAGAGGGAGCTAGGGAGAGGGAGCGCGGGAGAGAGCGATGGGCACGGAGGCCGACGTGCAGCAGCAGCTGCAGCACATGACGGTCGATGGATCCTCCTCGCCCGCCGCCGCCGCCGCCGCTCCTGCAGCTGCGGACGCCGCCGACAGGAAGCCTGCAGATGGGAAAAAGGCGGCAGAGAAGCAGCAGCAGCAGCAGCAGGGGAAGGAGAAGGGGGGCGAGAAGGGCAAGGGCGGCAAAAAGGAGCAGCAGGGTCTGTCTCCGTACTTTTTGCGGCGCATCGCCATGTTCGAAGCCATCCAGAAGCAGCAGGCGGAGGAGCTGAAGCAGAAGGGCGGCGACCCCATCAAGTGAGAACCACCCACTGAGAAAGAGTGGCAGCGGGAGAGGGGTGTGACGTGCGGTGGCGTAACAATGCAGAGGATGTCTGTGGTGCACAAACTTGCCCGCTCACGTACGCTCCTGAGGTTTTTGGGGGTAGGGTTTATCAGATGGGGAGGAATGAGCCGCTGGCGGAAGCATGGCGTCCGTTGAAAGGTGCAGTTGCACGACATTGATGTGGCGTTTGTGCGGGGCGCGTTGTGCGTTGTGGATGTGTGGGCGTCGTCGTGGTTCGGATGTTGCGTCGCATATTGAGAATGGTGTTGGAGGCTTTTCGGGGGCTTGGAAGGCATATTAGCAGAAGCAAGATGATGAAGATGATGATGATGATGATGATGACGACGACGACGACGACGACGACGACGACGACGACGACG
>SZWC01005504.1:99638-110179 GCA_023375785.1 Penium margaritaceum
AGCGTGAGCGTGAGCGTGAGCGTGAGCGTGAGCGTGAGCGTGAGCGTGAGCGTGAGCGTGAGCGTGAGCGTGAGCGTGAGCGTGAGCGTGAGCGTGAGCGTGAGCGTGAGCGTGAGTGTGAGTGTGAGAGTGAGAGAGAGAGAGAGAGAGAGAGAGAGAGAGAGAGAGAGTGGGAGAGATAGAGAGAAGATGATGGATATGAGTGTGTCAAATAATGACAAAAAAGGTTGCTTGATAGAAATGATGGCATGTTAGTAGTGTTAGGAATGTTTCACGAGATATAGCGCACTTTTTCAAACTTGATTTGTAATCCGCTCGAGCGAATTATGGATTAATATAGTATTGAGATCATGTGTATGGTGCAAGCCACATCTTGAGCGCTTTGTGGTGAATAGATGGCAAGATTAATTGCCTTGTGGTAGAGAACGGCCCAAGGAGAAAAGTTGTCTGGAGTGTTGTGATGTGAGCTAGGCATCCTTTAGGGCGTCTATACACATACTAGAGCCGACAAAGGGTTATGCGCCCACGCGCCTAGTATGACTCTAGCTTTGTAAATGTCACGCTACTGTCGTACGTTATGGCAACAAGAAAGCAAGAGAGCATCGGCGCCGGCTCCAAGTTTGATAGGAACGGCTTCCCTTTGTAGAGGTAGGAGCTTGAGGTCTATGTCGATGATAAGGGCTTGTTTGAGCTTGTCAACGGTGAAGAGACCACGCCTCCGGATACCGCGACGTCAGAGGAAGGGGACAAGTACAAGAAGCGCAACAAGAAGGCACTTGCATTGTTGGTATTAGTGCTAGCTCCATTGCAGCGCGCACTGATTCAAGGATGCACGGAGGCCATGGAGGCCTAGAAGAAGCTTTACACCATCTACGAGTCCACCAACCTTGCTAACCAGCTCCTCGTCTTCCAAAAGGTTCGTCACCCTCCGAGCCAACGAAGGCGACGGCATCATGGAGATCCTGCAGCAGATCGAGTCCCTCACTGCTGAGCGCGTAGCCACATGATGGAAGGTCGATACTCAGCTGCAAGCCATGATCCTCCTCCTGGCCTTGCCTGACAGTTAGAGTCCTATGATCACTGTCGTGGGTGGCTGGTCCGCCGATGAGCTGAAGTACCCGAAGGTGGCTCAATATGTCCGCAATGAATGGATGCGGCGTGGTGGGAGAGAGAGCGAGGCAACTTCAAGTTCCGCCTGCGCCGTCCGCCCTCAAGGTGGAGGGGGAGACAAGAAGGGGAAGGGTGCCAAGCAGGGCACCAAGAAAGGTGACAACAAGGGGGAATGCTACAACTGTGGCAAACAGGGCCACTATGCACGCAACTGTCCCAATAGGAAATCGGACCAGCCAAGGAAGGCTGGAAAGAAGGACGATCTCGTAATGATGGCGAAGGAGTCCGCCGACTTGACAGATCCGGGAGTCTCCATGATTGACTCCGGATCGTGCCGCCACACACAACGCAACCGGGCGGCATTTGTCACCTATACCGCCTCGGAGCGGCGCATGACAGTCGCCAACGGCAAAACGGAGTTGGCTGCCGGTGAAGGCAACGTCCGCATCGACATGGATGTGGACAGGGAGGCTGTCACGAGCACAATTCATGACGTGCTCCACATGCCCAACTTTGGGGCAAATCTGCTGTCAGTGAGCCGCCTCACCGACAAGGGGCTCGAGGTGCTCTTCAACAAGAATGAGGTCATCATCCGTAAGGAGGGGAACGGCCAGGTGATTGCACGCGGAAAGCGAGAGGACGACTTGTACTTGCTCCGTGCACAAATCCTAGGCAGCCGGGTGGGGCCCGACGTCGCCCACCTTGCGAAGGACGATGGAGACCTGGACCTGTGGCACCGCCGCCTGTGCCACATCGCCCCCTCAACTGTGAGGGACATGGCAAAGAAGGAAGTAGTTGGAGGTCTTGAGGTCAAGAGCCTTGACGTAGCCAAGAATGCCGTATGTGAGCCGTGCATGGTCGACAAGGCGACGCGGCAGCCGTTTGATGGCAAAGGAACGCGTGTATCGGCGAAGCTGGAGGTGGTCCACACTGATGTGTGTGGACCATTCGAGAGCTCCATCGGGGGCGCTCGCTACTTCCTGACCTTCATCGATGATCACAGCCACAAGATCTACCTCTACATCATCAAGAGGAAGAGTGATGTCCTGACATGTATGCAGGAATTTGTGGCGGTAGTGGAGCGTCAAACAGAGTTGAAGGTGGAGGCGTTCCGGAGCGAGGGAATCGCGTGGCAGAAAACTACGCCACACTCTCCGTAGCAAAACGGTGTCGCCGAGAGGGCGAACCGCACCATCCTCAACGAGGTCCGGTCCATGTTGAGTGATGCCGGCCTCGCGCAGCGGTACTCGGGCGAGGCGGTGCGGACAACGGCGTACATCATGAACCTGATGCCGACGAAGCCGCTAAAAGATGCGGAGTCCAAGGCGTTGAAGACGCCACAAGAAGTGTGGAGTAGGAGGAAGCCAACTGTGGCACACCTCCGCACGTTTGGATGTGTTGCACATGCTGTTGTGCAGGCACGGGACGGGCGGGGCAAGTTGGACCCACGGACTCGCCGGTGCATCTTCGTCGGGTACAAGAGCGGGAGCAAGGCGTACCGGCTCTTCGACCCGCGGAGGCAGCAGCTTTTGGACCCGCGGAGGTTACATCGTGACAAGAGTCATGATGTCACGTTCAACAAGGACATCCGTTGGACGGACAAGGACGCGGGTCTCTCCAAGCGGGGGGAGTGGCTGCCACTCCTTGAGGGGGAGACGCTTGAGGACGCAAAAGAGGGTGACGTCCGAGCGGCTCCAACCGGCGGAAACCATCCGGGGGACGGGGGAGCGGCTGATTTGCCTTCAGCCGAGTCAGACAATGAGTCCAAAGCGCCGGCAGCAGTGGAGCTGAACGAGGAGGCGGGGAGTGAGCCCGCATCTCCACGGTCCCCGAGAGAGGGGGAGCAGGCCAGCGGTGCAAGTGGCACTGCAAGGGGGCAGGAGCAGCAGTAGCAACGGGAGCAGCCTCAACAACAGCAACCCCATAGAAGCAGAAATGCAAGGAGGATGGCAAAGAGGTACGATGCTGCTGAGGGCATCTAGACTGGGGTCGCTCAAGCGTTCTTTGCGCAAGAGGAGCCTAAGACCGTCAAGGAGGCGTTGCAGCGGAAGGATGGGGCTGAGTGGGAGGGAGCTATAAAATCTGAGCTTGCCTCCCATGAAGCGAACGGCACTTGGCAGCTGATTGACGCGTCGGCGGGCGCAAAAATCATCGGCTCCAAGTGGATCTTCAAGAAGAAGCTCACCAAGGATGGGAAGGTGGAGCGGTACAAGGCGCGGCTGGTCGCAAAGGGGTACGCCCAGCGGAAGGGTGAACACTATGATGAAACCTTTGCACCGGTGGCGAAGTTCGCCTACATTCGCTCCATCCTCTTGCTGGCGGTATCGCGCGACAACGAAGTCCATCAAATGCATGTGAAAACTGCATTCTTCAACAGCGACGTGGACAAGGAGGTCTACATGGAGGTGCCGGAGGGGGTGGATGCGCCGCCGGGGAATGTGTGCCGGCTTTGCAAGGTGCTCTACGGGCTGAAGCAAGCGCCTCTCATGTGATACTTTGAAAATGGACGGCTTCATGGCCGAGCTTGGGTTCAAGCGCTGCGAAGCGGATCACAGCGTGTATGTGCGGAAGCAACCAGAGTTGCACCAGATCGTGGTCCTTTACGTGGATAACCTCATCCTCGTGTCATCGGACATGGATGAGTTAGTGAACGTGAAGCGGCAGCTGGGCGGTCGGTTCAAAATGACCGACATGGACGAGCTCGAGTATTACCTCGGCGTCGCCATCCGGAGAGACCGCAAGGCACGCACGTTGGAGATGGGGCAAGCAAAATACTTACAAGAGGTGCTACGCCGCTACAACATGGAGGAGTGCAACCCCATTGGCACACCCATGACCACCACATGTGAACTAAGCTCGAGCATAGGGTCGAGCACGGATGAGGAGGAGGAGATGGCAGGTGTGCCATACCAGTCCGCGGTGGGGAGCATCATGTACGCCATGGTGGCGACGCGGCCCGACCTGGCCTTCGCGGAGGGCCAAATGAGCCGCTATGTTGCTGATCCCGGGCCGCTGCATTGGCAAGCCCTAAAGCAGATCCTCCATTATCTCAAGGCGACAAAACAGTCACGGCTCGTGTTTGGAGGGGGAGTGCGTGACGACTCCCTTGAGTTGGTTGGCTACTCGGATACCGACTGGGCTGGTGATGTGGGTGACAAGAAATCAACGTCGGGGTACGTGTTTGTGCTTGGTGGTGCAACAATTTCATGGGCAAGCAGGAAGCAGGACTGCGTGGTACTGTCCAGCACCCAAGCGGAGTACATCGCACTCGCGGAAGCCGTAAAGGAGGCAGTGTGGCTGCATCGGCTGCTAAAGGAGATCGGCGTGCCGCAAAGGAAGCCGACGGTGCTCAATGTTGACAACATGAGTGCCATCAGCCTGACCCAGAACCCGTTGCTGCACAGGAGGACCAAGCACATCGAGATCCGGCATCAGTACGCACAGGACTTTGTGGCGAAGGGAGATGCGGCTATTGTGCATTGTGGCACTCAGCGCATGCTCACCGACGCAATGACCAAGGCACAGCCCAAGGACAGGCACGACGCAAGCTGCATGGAGCTCAGTCTGTGCTGTGAGGTTTAAACATGCTACAGGATCCAAGGACAGGGCATCGAGGCTGCGGAGCAAAGGGGAGATTGTTGACATGCTGTGCCCCTTGCCATGAGTGCCGTTGATCGTACTCCCTGGTGCGACCACTGAGGAGTGGTCGAACACCTGATCTGACTTTAGACTTGTATTCCTTGGATTCTTGCATGCAGGATCGAGCTTTGAATCGCTTGATTTGAGTGAGTATTCAGAAAGTTAGCCTAGCCCGAAAATCGGGTGTTGGGGGGGTGGAATCTGGTACCCGCCATGGGTGGCGGGATAATCCACCGCCAGTGATCCGAGTTCATTCCTAGTGGGCTCCAAATGCAACAGGGGCATGAATGAGATAACCAAAAGGACCTCCTTGACCAGGATGAACTTCTCCTTGACTTCTGGGCGAGGAAAGGCGCTTCGATGGGTCATCATTGAAGCGCCTCCCGTTGCCTAGAGTGCAAGGCCAGGTGGGCAGCTCCACCAAGGGTTACTTCAACGGCCGTAGCAGGGGCTCTACCGCTCCATTTTGGGCGTGCTTGGATGCGTTGGAAAGCTTAAATCACAGGATATAAGGATCTGATGTAATCTTACTATGCTAAGTAACAAGCACGTGTTTCGATTCAGATCTATTAAATGCGACGTGTTCTGCTCATTCCTATCCGTGATCCTTGTACTCCACACTCTTCACCATTATTGTCCATTGGCTTCCCCAAACATTGGTGGCGTGCTTCAGTGAGAGCTAGGCTCACTTGAGGGTGCCTCCACACCCACTAGAGCCAATTAACACTGCATTCCTACGCGTCATGGACGCCACTGTCTGCCATTTGCCCAATGTCAGCTGCTACATCGATGATGTTCGGGTTGTTGCTCATTCCTTTGAAGAGCTCCCCACCTCCCTGGACACGGTGTTCCTCGCTCTACGTCACACCAATCTCAAACTCAAATCTGCAAAGTGCATCATCGGTGCTGAACAGATGGAATTCCTTGGGTTCGTCATGAGCGCGAATGCTATCACCACAGATCCAGAAAAGATCACGGCGGTAAAGGAATGGCGGCAACCCACCTCTGTCGGACAGGTTAAAATCTTCCAGGGCTTCGTCTCATTCTACCGGCGGTTTGTTTGTGACCACTACAGCAGCTGACGCACCAGGATGCAGTGTTTAGTTGGACGACCCCGTGTCAAGCTGCTTAGGAGGAAATCAAGAATCCCCTGATCACGGCGCCAATGTTGGAATTTCCTGACTTCAACCTACCCTTCATCATCATGACAGATTGGTCCCACAGGCATGGGTGCAATCATGTCTCAAGAAGCGGAGCAAAAAATCTAGAGGGTTATTGCCTATGCCAGCCAGGCCCTCAACAACGAAGAGAGTAAGTATCCGCTGGTCAAAGGTGAATACCCCGCTGTTATCTGGTCCCTAGCGCACTTCCATGACTACATCAAGAACGGGAAGCCCTTCACCATCTATACAGATCATCAGGCACTGCAATGGCTTCTCACCACCCAGAACCATGAAGGGATCTTGGCAAAGTGGACACTTCTCCTTCAATGGTATAACCTCCGCATCCAATACCATCCCGTGATGGCCAACCGGCATGCGGATACACTAAGTCAGCTTTTGCGTGAGGGATGGCCTGCGGCCACACCCACTGCCGGGGATGATATGCCCCCAGCCTCAGTCACACCACCAGAAGGAATGGAGTGCGCCTGGGAAGGAGTTGCTCGTGAATTCACCCCTGACAAAGAGTAGCTTGCCGCACGACTCCTCCACCCGCCTATTGAGGATCAGGTTCCTGATGCAACCTTGGCTCAGTAGGGAGGCGTCCGCAGATACTCCCCCCTCCGTGGAATCCACCGACATCCGGAACATGCACCGCCGCGCTCGCTATGGCTTCGAATCTCTCATGGCAAGGGATGTCTGCGAACACCTCCAGTCTGATCCTGCGGCGGCTACAAGATGGGAGGCCACAGCACCCACCCGCTCTCGCCCACACCGTCTTCCCCCAGCTCCGTCTCCCGCCACTCCCTCAGTCCTGTCCGCCAATCATCCCGGCATTTCCTCCCTCTTCCGCCACCCTCTTCTCCCAGTTTCCCTGATTGACTAACTCACCCTGCATCCGCGCGGCATGGACAAAGTGGCTGAAGTGTTCACCACCACGAATGAGGACCTGGCACATACGGGCCTTCACCTCACATGCATTCCCGCACCTTCAACAACTGTCCGCCATCTCCATCTCTGCGTCCGTGATTTGCATACGGATGCTGCCAGGGCTCTCCTTCATGCGGACCAGCACCGGGAGCCTCGACCGTTATGGGCACCACCTGCACCAGAGCGGGCACCATCGGTTGCATGGTGCCATGTCTGGATCTACGGTCACAAATTCACCACTATCATCGACACCGGAGCAACCCATACAACCGTTGCCATGAAGCTTGTCCGCGCTCTTGACCTCGTCCATCTCATCCGCCCCAGTCCTCTGCGATTCTCCCTCGCGTCGAGACATCTTGATGCCCCTAGCGGACAAATCGACATGCTCCCCATCTAGGTCGCAAATGTCCATGCACCATGCACGGTCCAGGTTAGCGCAGCGTGGACATATGACATCCTCCTGGCAGTTCACTGGCTGGGGCCGCGCCATGCCAGTACATTACTCGGTGCGGGCGTTCTAAGACTCATTTCCACTGCAAAAGTGCAATCGTTCGCGCGCTTGTTCACTTGCCCATCACCATTGCCACATCAAAAATCGAAAGCTTGGCCATCATCCCACGCATCCCCCATGACGGGACAATAACATGTTCATCGGGCTGTCCCCGCGGCCCATGCCGCTACCCCTGGCTGAGGACACGGAGGCGCGGGGACCGCGCTCAGTGGGAGGGGGGTTGAGCGCGGCATCCCACCCCCAGCGGGATCCACCAATGTTGCTACGGACATCTCACTCGCGACTACCTTGAGACCACACCGCCCAAAGACGCGTTCTGTGGGACCTGCAGATGTCGCTGGCCTTTCCATCCCTTCTGTCCTCCGCGCAAGGAAGGTCACGGGAACACAACCTGCGCGTAGCAGCCCGGCACAGCAGGGCGCACAACAGTCGAAGGGAGAAGGTATGAGCACAATGAATCTCCTAGATGACCTAGTGCAGGGGGAAAAAAGCTATGGAGAAAGTGCAGGCGTCGGCGAAGAAGGGGAGGAGTCGCGGCAGTGGATGGCCCACGCCATCCTTCTGGTCCATGTAGAGCTGCGCATACAACCGCTGGTCCAATTTAATCTCCTGACCATCGACTGGCCCCAATTCATCCGCCACATGGTAATGGAGATCCAGACGTTCTCCGCGGAGGCGAGGCACCTGCAAATGATTGAGCTTGTGGGGGTCTTGATACTTCCAAGTGAAATGCGGGATGTGGCATATAACATGGAGGGAAGGTCTCTGCGTAAGGTATGCAGCAGCGTCATGCGCGTACTTGATGAGCCCGCGGATATGCCGGACCTGGAAGCTGCGCAACAATGGTGGAAAGAAGTGCGCAAATAATCCAAGGAGCGTCCACTCAAGCGCTACCGCCATCTGCTTGTGGAGCTGACCCACACACACCTCTTGCATCTACACACCCACTACAACGGAACCAATGCTGCACCTACCACTCGGCGCAACAATCTTTTGTAGTGGCGGTGGGGTTCTCACCTGCACGGAGTCACGGAGAAATGGAGGCAGAAGAATCAGCAACGAAATGAGAGGGCGGCTGCCTACCACTTGAAAGGCTATCGAGAGCCTTGGAGGGTGATGGTTGCTGTCTGTTTCACCAAGTATGCAGAAAAAGCACCCTCAGAGGAAGAGCCTGAATGAAAGATTGAGGATCTACATACCGGAAAAATCGTGGACCGACATCTCAATGGATTTCGCGACTGGTTTGTCCGTCACACCAGAGGGGTTCGACACTATACTCCTCGTCATTGATAGATTCTTGAAGATGACGCACTTCATCCCAACCACTACAGATGTAACCGCCAAAGGGGCAGCACGACTGTTCCTTGACCAAATCCTCTTACTGCATGGGGTCCCGCAATCAATCACGAGTTATCGAGATGCGCGTCTCACTAGCCAGTTCTGGCAAGACTTGATGTAGCTGTATGGGAGTCAACTTCAACTTTCAATTGCTTTCCATCCGCAAACTGATGGAGAAACCAAGAAAACCAACCAAACGCTCGAACAACTCCTCCGAACCCTATGCAAACCTCACGGCACTGACTGGGCAGTCAAGCTGCACGGCACCAACTTTGCATACAATTCAGCAGCATCTGTCAAAACGGGGAAAACACTGTTCGAGGTGGTTTACGAAGCAGAGCTAACCACCCCGATCGATCTACAGACCGCGAGAAACATCCCCGCCATCGACACACATCGACGAGAATTTTCTGCAATCTGGGAAGAAACTCGTCAAACCCTCGCAAAAACGCAAGCACGTTTGAAGCGGCAGGCCGAGAAACATCGACAAACCAAGGAGTTCAAGACGGGTGACAAAGTCTTGCTCAACTCTGCAACAGTCAAACTCCGCGGATCAAGCAACCCCAAGCTAAGATCCCGGTGGTTGGGACCTATCAAAATTTTTGAGATATGCACTCAAGTTGTCGCAAAAGTCCGACTACCCCACAACATGCAAATTCACCCCGTCTTCCACATCAGCAAACTTCGACATTACATTGATCCGGCGAAACATTTTCCTGAACAGGTGGCACCTGCCCCGCCACCCATGATAGCAGACGGCGATCACGAGTAAGAAGTTAAGCAAATCCTTGATCACCAACAACAAGGAACAAAGATCAATATCTAGTTAAATGGAATAACTATGACGTGGCACATAACAGTTGGAGGCCGTACAGCTAACTTTCGGATGTCGATCCTCTTATCGACGGCTATCGAGCCTGACTCTGGCCATGTGATGTTCACGCACCGGGACGTCGCGGCTAGAGGGGGGGGGGAAGGAATGTTATGCTGATGGGCATACACGAGTCCCAAAACCCACGAGAAACCTATATCTTGCTTTGTCACTCCTGGCCCACTTCGCAACTTATTCGCCGCAGTCTTTTTCCACGCAGGAGGGGAATTCGACCGAACACCCCGGAACTCCCGCACGTTGACGACCAGTTTCCGGTCACTTCCAAAACTCGCCGGAACCCACTCACGGCGTTTCCCGACATTTCGAACCTACCAACGACGATCTATCGAGCAACTTTGACACACCTCGCTAACCTTGAATTCGATCTTGAAGCCCCCCACTGAACCAATGAGGGACTTCTTTAGTCTACGAATCAGAACGCAGCATCACAACACGCAAACTGCCGAAAACCCAAACAGCTCAACCGAACCTCATTCTCTCGCGCTCGCCATTTTCATATCCATTGTCTAGTTTCAACACTTACAAAAATAAAGCATACCTTCCGCTTCTCAAAAAAACCGAACTGACCCCAATCTCATGAAAAGTGACAAGCTCTGTTTCAAGCTGTGAACCACTTAACTTCCGCAAGTGTAACAACATATACATATACATATACATATACTGATACACATACACATACATATACATATACATATACATACACATACACATACACATATACATATACATATACATATACATATACATATACATATAAGTATACATATACATATACATATACATATACATATACATATACATATACATATACATATACATATACATATACATGTACATATACATATACATATACATATACATACACATATACATAATAGCCATGGTAGTTGATATCTAGTTTGTGATGGCTGAGCACGAGTCTCATCACACCCTTTGCACAGTTTTCTCACATTGTTACGAC
>SZWC01005504.1:114814-128910 GCA_023375785.1 Penium margaritaceum
AGAGGGAGTGCAACAAGACACACAATACAAGTTATCAACGGAATCACAAAGAACAATGGCATGTGTGTAAAGATTATTCACTTCGAAAGATTCTGTAGAGTGCTCAGTAGTGAGACCCATCCTGGTGCATTGACAAATGGAGAGAAGGTTGAGCTCAAGAGCAGGGAGAAAGAGTGCATCGCAAATGTAAAAAGGGTTGCGTGGACCATCGAACCTCATGACCTTGACTCCATGGACAGGTACTAACTGGCCAGACCCTGTGCAAACAGAACAAACGGACACAACAGGATCGAGCACAACGCAATCACTACGACGATAGGTCATGTGATGAGTGGTACCAGATTCAATGATCTAAGTCCCACTCGGCTCAAGACCTATTGTTGACACTAGATAACGAACCACAAAACAGTGTACCTGTGGTGGCCGCTCAGCAAAGGACTCAAGAGAAACAAACAGCACAGATTTGTGACTCGTCAAGGAAGTTTTGACTATCAAGTCCATCATCATCACAAGCGGACTAGGCTTCTCCACAAGCATCATCATGGGCGACACACACACACACACACACACACACACACACACACACACACACACACACACACACACACACACCACACACACACTAGAAAAATACCTCTTGGAACCATCCAGCTGAGACAACACACTCGTACTTCCCTGAGTGCAAAGAGCCAGCAGCTAAAGAAGCTCAGCGATCATGTGGTCCCATTGATCCATGCCTCTGGTGTCGCCCGGAGTAATAGAAGGCATGGCTGCTGTCATGGCTGCCGCTTGACACGCCTGAGTTGTGTCGAGAGAGGTCCACTGGGCGTGCGTAGCCTGGAGGCCACGTGTGATCCGGCTCTAGTCCAACGACTACTGGCACTCTGAGTATCTTTGAGTGCCGCCGTAGTTCTAGTAGTGGAAAAGTTATCCACTACTACTTCTCAACGGTTGTTGCATCGGCTATTGATGTCCCTTGCCGTGTTTCTTTTTCTTCTGTGTGGCGGTGGCCACGCCCTTAGCTCATTCTTGCAAAATAGAGGGGGAGGAAGAGGAAGTAGAAGATGGGGAGCTGAGAGGGGTCATAAGGGATGCCTTCATCACTACTACCATGGGGCTTGCCTGATGCAATTTAGCGGCCTCCTTGGCCTCCTTCCTTTATGCATAGTACTGATGGGTCCAAGGAAGCAGCTCAAGGGACTCACAAAACTCCTCTAAGGCAGGTCGGTGGAAGTAGGTGAAGAGTTCACTATAATCCATGTGTACACCTAGCATGATGGTGTCGACCGTCCAGAGCTGGGATCCTCCAAAGCCCAGCTAGCTGTAGATGCCCATCATGCGCCGCCAGTATCCTGTTGCCAATTCTGACTCTCCCAGGTGTAGAGAGTAGAACTTTTTAAGAAGGAAAACTCTTTTTGTGTGTGTCGATGCAATGAACAAGGTGAGGGCCAACTCCCAGTCACGGTAATGGTCGGCCCCGTCACCCGACCTAGGGATGCCAAAGAAAGGAGAGAAGTCAATGACCGTCTCCTGGGGAATGGCTTACAGAAGATACTGCATGGCTCACGCTGCTGTTTGAGTCTGGTGGATGCTAGCAGTCTGGTAATTGTCTGGTCTGGTCTTGTGCAGTCTGGTCTGGTAACAGGGCCACACACCATCTGCGTCAACCCACACTTGGGAGATTACCTCCTGGGAGTCAAGCCCAGCATCACTGTTGTAACGGGGTGGCAATTTCTGCAAATCCCTTGGTTGCTGCTCCGTGGAGAGGGCGACCTGAGGCACTGGGACAAGCGCCCGTGGAATGGGCGGGTTGCTGGAGGGGAGGCACCCGGCTTGAGGTGGTCTGATGCTCTATTTCCAGTGATGCACTCGCGAATGTGCGTTGTGGGCCAATACAGAGGCGATCCAGCTGCATGTGAATCCTATGTGTCCATGCATCTATCTCTTCCTCATATTAATCATGCTCCTTAAATTTGTGTTGCTACCTTGCAGTGCCAGTGAATGTAGTCGCCCGCCTCTAGGGTGTAGATTTAGCTCCGCCAAATAGAGTCTACTACAGTCCACACAAGCTTTACAACAAGGTCTGCATGTCTCAAAGATTCGTAATCTAATCTTGCCAGTGGCACCTAATCTCATCATGTGCCTGTCATATCTTGTCAATCACCTGAGTACATGGGCACAACGAGCCCGACCGAGAGCTGGAGCTGAAGGGATCAATCAGCTCCATTCTGTTGCCGCCACCTGGTGCCATTTGGTCATTCAGTATGGGTCCGAATGTCAAAGTTCTCAAAATGAGGAATGTTTAGCGGCTCTCCAGGGTTTGAGAAACCATGCAAATGTGATTCTTGGACCCTAAATTATTGACGTCAACAGATCTCATGATGACGTCAACGATCTTTACGCCAGCGTAAAGCGCACTGTCGTACAAAACGCTAGCATTTTTCATGCTAGCAAATCTGACATTTTTTCTTCTTCTTCTTTTCACCCTTTGCTTTATACACGCGGAGTTTACGTGGCTGTAGGAGGTGGAATACCTCATCCCCTGCTTGCAGCTATGCAAGGGCTGCGCAAACCCACGTAGCTGCTGCAGCGATTTATATGCAGTAGCAACTCTATGACAAGAGACTCTACTGCTAATGCTGTAGGTCTTTTTCTGTTGCAGCTACTACCTCTCCTGCTATGCACCTCTTGCCGCTGCCACTACTACGGAGCTTTTACTACTGCTATTGCTACAGTCGTTTTACCAGTTACAATGCTCTTGCCAGGCTGCTTCTGCCTATACTGCTCCTGATACACTACCGTTGCTCCTCACCGCTGCGGATGCTACTATTGCTAGCTGTTACCACCCCTGTACGCAGCCACTACTCACAGCCACCGTCCAGTTGTCGTTGTGAGCTGCTTCTCCCTCTATTCTTTGGTGTTAAGGATGGTAGCCAGACACGCTGCTGCCGCCATCTAGTGCTGCTGTTGTTGCCTAACATGGCTACTATAGCTCGTTGTTGCCTCAGCTCCTGTTTCTATGGTGGTGGTGGCTTTGTGGTGATGCTGTTGCCGTTGACAGCGGGAGGATGTCTCTGTTTCCAACATCTACTACAACGGGTCTCAAGATGTAGCTGCTACAGTGACTCTCACCACTGCTGCCAGTGCTACGTCTCTTTGTTTCAGCTGAGTGAGAGATTTCTCACTGCTTTGATACCATAAGAAACTAATAGGAATCTTGCTAGCCTTTGCGTTGCTGACATGGCGATATTCTCCCGTCTCTTGGCACACTGACAGCCAAGCAGGTGTAAGAAATAGTAAGGGTCAGGCTAGGGAGACGTGCCAAGTCTCATAAACTCCAATAGTGTAGTAATGCAGAGAGAAATGTAGATTGACAAGAACACATCATAAATACCTACCGTGGCGCACGGTGGGTGACACACGCGACAGTGTCAATTTGTCCAAAAACTGGCCCAAACCATTGTTTTGGCCATAAATCTGTGTAGAGGCATCCAAAAACAACACTGTTGAAACCTAGAGATGCATGATATTGAGCACGGGTCTGGCACCAATCGGTGGACACAAAATACAAAACATGACAATCTGACTCAAGAACCAATCCACCAAGAAAGCTCTAGTGATTGCAAAAATTTGGAAAGTACCCCAACAAGTACCCATGGCATCGTAGCAGCTGTCCGGGAGCATCTGGTGGGTGGAATCGCCACCAGTCTGTGCTCCAATGCCTGTTGGGTCCGAATCAGGGATCTACACAAGCATGGACACGATTGAGTGGTCATAGTGTGTTGTACACAGGCATTCAAAGACGGCTCACATCACAACACGACATACTGCAGGTTTCCAATGTGGGGACATCGATTCCATATCTCTGCCAATTCTACGTCCACCTCTTCCTTTTCACAGCTGATACACATAACGTCTGTAAGATCACTAGACGTGTGTGGTAGGGGGGTCCATTAGGGCTGGCTCTCTCTGACCTGACCCTAGCCTCGGTCCTCGAGGCAGGCTCCCAGACTCTAGTATCCATGGATGGATGTCGGAGAGGGCATGTGGCGGCCTTCCAAGATGATGCGACCATCTGCAAGCCTCCGCAATTGCTAGGGGTTTGCATGGTGGCCATGGTTGAGGCAGCAGTACTCCGCAGCCTTCTGATCCAACCAGGGCAGTGCATGCTGTGGCAGCAACCCGGAGAGGTGGTCCCATGGTGAGCAGCAATGCTCCTCACCATGGCAGGAGTGACTCCAAAAACGAACACCAAAAAGATAAGCCAAGGTGGCTTAGTGGTTAATGGTGTCCACCTTTAGAGGCAGGGGCCCGGGTTGAGGTCCTACAACATCAATTTCTGCCTTGGCTCAAGGGAGGTGGAAAATAGATGCCAGGGGGCCAGCTCAAACTCTACAATTCCTCCTTAAGGTTCTAGAAGGCCAGGTGAGGGTCCAGGAAGGTGGCACACCTTCTAGAAGGGATGACTTGTCCAACAAGGCATCTAGAGGTTTCTAGGTCTTCTCGATACCTTCCCTCCAAGTAGAAGCAAGCACAGGAATCTAGGAAGAGGTAAAAGCTTCTAGAGGAAGGATGGGATGCCTTGCTAGGTGGACAAAGGACAGCCTACCAAGGGCCACTCTAGAAGCCATAGAATCTGCTAGGAATCTCCAAATCTGGCATGCTTTGGTGTTGGCCTGAGGGTGAGTGTGCACCCTCGAGGATCCCTAGCAATGGCTGGTTCACACCACGAACTGTTTTTTTATAGACTGAAACTGTGGAGGCAACTGGTTCCAAGGATGGCACAAAATTGGTCAGAGAGTGAGGCAATGGTTTTGGCCTGAATCAGCTGGAAATGAACGCTTGGAAAAGGCTCACAAGCAATGGCATTTTACAGCCACAGATCTAAGCTTTCCAGAACACCAAAGCATGCCAGATTTGAAGCTTCCTAGCAGATTCTATGGCTTCTAAAGTGTTTATTGGTAGGCTGTCCTTTTTCCCACCTAGGAAGGCATCCCTTTCCTCCTCTAGAAGTTTCTGCCCCTTCCTAGATTCCTCAGCTTGCTTCTAGTAGGAGGGAAGGTGTCCAGAAGACCAAGACACCTCTAGATGCCTTGTATGACAAGTCACCCCTTCTAGAAGGTGTGCCACCTTCTTGGACCCTCACCTGGCCTTCTAGAAACTTAAAGAGGAAATGTAGAGGTTGAGCTAGCTTCCTGGCATCTGTTTTCCACCTCCCTTGAGGCAGGGCAGAATTTCATCTTGTGGGACTTGAACCCGGGCCCCTGCATCTATAAGTGGACACCATTAACCACTAAGCCACTATGGCTTGTCTTTTTGGTGTTCCTTTTTGGAGTCACTCCTGCCATGGTGAGGAGCATCACTCCAACAATCTCCCCCTTGCGCATCATCCATGGCATTCGTCCATGCTCAATCTGCAACTGAGGAGCCTTTCTCCTCATTGGAGGCGAGCTTATATTTTATTGCTCCCTCCCACTCAGCCCCATCCTTCTGGTGTAGTGCCTCCTTCATGCTCCTCTTGTGTGAAAAAGACTTGTGCAAACCCAGTCTAGATGCCCTTGTCATAATCGTACCTTTTAGTCTTTCTTCGCACACGGCTGCTTTTGCGAGGCTCTTGAGGCAGTTGTTGTTATTGCTGCCCCCTTTCGGCGCCATCCCCTCCAAGCGCATGCTCCCCCTCTCTTGGAGATCTTGGAGACATTGGTCGACTCCACGCCTCTACGTCCATCTCCGGTGCTTTGGATTCCTCATCCGAACTAGCAGGAATAAAATCTACCGCTCGCCCATCCCTTAGGCGATGCTCTCCGGTTGGTGGTGATGCGAGGACGTCACCCTCATTCACATCATCCGGCGTCTCCCCCTCAAGGAGTGGCATCCACTCCTTCCTCTTAGAAAGACCTGCCTCCTTGTCTGTCCAATGGCTTTTCTCATCAAACGTGACGTCTCGACTCCGCACAATCTGCTGCCTCCTTGGGTCAAAGAGCCGGTACGCCTTGCTTCCGCTCTCATATCCAAGGAAAATACACCGGCGGGTACGCGGGTCCAGCTTGCTCTGTCCTTCACGTGCCTGCACCATTGCATGTGCAACACAACCAAACGTGCGGAGGTGACCCACTGCCGGCTTCCTCCCGCTCCACACCTCTTGTGGCGTCTTCCACGCCTTGCTCTCCTTGTCCTTCTGCGGCTTGGTCGGTATGAGATTCATTATGTACGCTACTTTCCTTGTCGCCTCCACCCAATACCGTTGTGTAAGGCCGGCGTCACTCAACGTGGATCGCACCATGTTAAGGATTGTGCGATTTGCTCTCTCAACGACACCATTCTGTTGTGGGGAGTGTGGAGTTGTTTTTTGCCACTCAATCCCCTTGCTCTTCATCCACCCAAGGCACCCCGCATATTCACCGCCGTTGTCACTCCGGAACGTCTTCACCTTCAGCTCTGTTTGTCGCTCCACATCTGCCACAAACTCTTGCATGCACGCAACGACCTCACTCTTCCGCTTCATTGGCTAGAGGTAGAGTTTCCGGCTGTGGTCATCGATGAAGACCCTCCAGGGTGCAAACTCACCCTCAGGCCAACGACATGGTCCTTGGCAAGTTTGCCGTGGGCAGCCAGGGGGGTGGAGGTCCGAGGCTGCCCCATGGGCATTCATTCATTTGAGGAGTAGTGGGAAGAGGTGTGGCTCTAGAAGCAGGTACAAGACCTCTTGCAATTGAGCTGCATGGAGAATGTCTAAGCTTCAGTGATGCTCTTCTGCCTTTGTGTGATTACTTGCACGGGCATATGCTTGCAGGATCACGGTAGGACATGTAGTTGCCAGTCAACTTTAGGGGAGAATTACTTTCAAGCACCCACAATTGGACACCACTAGCCTATGCATGCGCTACTAGTTCACTGCTCCACGTCCTTTTGTTTGAGTGTGGTGCTTTCCTCCCGGCAGCAAGGGAGCTCGACTTTCTCTGTCCCCTTTGGAGGAGGATGGAGGAGGAGCTTTCACTATCTGTCTTCAGAGTGTTGCCCTCCATGGAGGCCTTGTGGTAGAGCACTACAGGATGACTCTACCAACAGATGAGAGTGCTTTGATTTGCATGTTGAAGGGACCAATGGATTAAGGAGGCCTGAATGGCGGCCTTGCGCCACTGTGGGTGCAACAAAGAGGAGGCATGCGGGCCAAGCAGAGGATGTTACCGTTAAGCATAGAGCAGATGCTGGACGATAGCGACAAGGGGAGGGTCTCTATGGCTTCAGGCCACGTCGTCAGGAGAGTACAATAGGATGTTTCTCCCATCGACAGAATCCATGCCCAACTGTAGTGTGGCCTTCTTCTAGGGAAATATGAGCAGGTAGGGCTAGACGGGCTGGTGCCGGCCGCAGTGATGCTGAAGGAGAAGGAGGGGGCTGTGGTGTGACAGGCTTACAATGCCATCCAAGATGAGCTGGCTGACATCTGGAGGGAGCACTGCCTCAAAGTACGGGTTGGGCCCAAGGTTGTGTTGCCGCTCCCCGATGGGCAGGGATTCGTGCGCTAGACCTTAACCGGTGTGGGGGTGTTACCCTTGTGACACATGGGTAGAGTAACCCACCGTTAGAAAATTTTCATGGTGCGGTCCAGACGTTGGTTTGATCTTTTCTAGTGGTTCGTGTCTTTTGTTTTGGGCAAATCTGAGACAGAGCGTGACCTTTCTGGCCGCCTCACGCTATGTGAGTACGAATTTTGAGATAGTCAGTTTACGAAGGGAAAACGACATTCAAAGTTAGTTTTTATACATGGACATGATCAAAATACTAATAGGGCTATTCAAGACCTCTCCAGCGCACAAAACCGTACGCAATGGGTCCTAGCGTAGCCCAATTTACGCTTGTCAAAGCGCAAGTTTCACCGACCACAGAAACGTCTAATGCCTCTTTAGTGCGAGCGGTGGTGCCTCATGTGGCATCCGATGGTCTCTCTCTAGCTCCACTTATTGGAGTTTCCCAGTCTGCCAACATCCTTTTGAACCTCCACTCTTCTGCTACCACGATGCCTCCTCGAGATAACATGTCTTCATGTAGTCACTCCAATCATGTGTGCATCCGGCATCAGCGTCAGCGCTTCACATGTCGTGCTTGCGCGAGTCTTGAAAAATCCTCCACCTCCTTGGCCTCCGTTGTTGTACCTCTCGAGGGGGAGTATGATCACCACACATTGCATGTGACCGGAGTGACAGGATCTGCACCCTCGTCGTAGTGTGGTGCCCCGGCGTCAGCTCATGAAGATAAAGATGATAGAGTGGTAATACACAATGCGGAGTCTAATCCTGACATGGCATTCATGGTGGAGACTTGTGTGTCATCGAGCTCGACTTCCATGTCCGTGCTGGATCCAGATCTTCCATAGTAGCAGGTTGCATCAGGAGGAGTGCAGGCCCGGCGTCCCTGGGTAGTGCCACTCGCGCCTCCAACCAGTGGCGGCCCGGAGTCTCATACGAATAGGAATGCCTCTACCGGACTTTTGGGAGATTTTGTGCAGCAGGCTCACACCAGCCCGGCGCAGGTTGTAGTGCAGGAGACATGCATATCATCGAGGTCGACATCCACACTGGGACAGCAGCCGGACGTTCTATAGAAGCAGTTTGCAATAGGAGGAGTGTGTGCCCAATGTCCCTTGGTAGTGCCACTCGCGGCTCCAACCGGTCGCTGCCCGGCGGTGGCACAAGAGTCCCGTACGGATCAGGACCACTCTTGCACACTTTCGGGGGCGTTCGTGCATGAGGCTCACACCAGCCCGGCAGCGGTTGCAGTGCATGACCAGAGTGGACTAGCTGGTCTTTTAGAGGTTGATGCATTCTTCAGAGCAGCATTATTGAGATATGTCACCAAGATATGTGCTGTAGCAGACACAGCGGGCTCGATCTTGTCATTGGCGTTACCTGAGGACCAGCTTCAGCGTCAGGAATCGCCCATGTTCCCAGATTTTGCATGCTTCAGTACACACGGCCGAGTAGCGACACACATGACGCATTTAGATGATGATCCTTACTCCATCAGTGAGTGGGTGACAGTGACCAGTCTTCCGCGTGAGACGATGCGTGAGCCCCAGCTACGCTTGCTCTTTGCCTTAACCAGCATTGGATCGGTCATCATGCCAGAGTCTTGCACAGCCGTGTCCACTTTGCTAGCAGCTAAGGACAGTGTAGCACATCCGACCATGCATATGGAGTCACCCCGTCAGCAGGAGATGAATTATACCCTCGTGTGTTCATTTGTTGGTGACTCTACTGAGCACATCGACGTAGAGAGTGGTAGTGCCTGCACGGACGACAGTTCCACATGCTCTAGAAACTCTGACGACTCCTCCTTTTCTCTCGGCACACGACCGTTCATCCGTACTTCTCAGTCAAATGCGAGATGCGGTTGGGATGTCAGTCCTTCAACTACGTCCAATTTTCCAGCATCTCAGGATATTTTAAGTTTGGTTGACCCGCATGAGGATACAACAACACCAGCTCCGTAGTCTTCGGTAGCAGAGACGCAGATTGAGTTGTACTTCTAGATTCTGTATTTTGCGTGTGTAGCATCCGATGAGATAGAGTTGGTCTTACGCGAGGCAGACATGGGCTACCTCCAAATGTCTGAGGCAGATTACGCTGACTTTCAGGAGTGTGTAGAGATGCTACAGCAAGAGGTGATGGCAGTGCGGGAGCGACTGTGAGTACACGGGAGCACCACTTCTATCGGCACAAGCTTTCCACTACCATGATCTTGCATACCCATACTCAGAGAGGATCTTGTACCAGCTCTGAGAATGATGTACAATGGAGAAACTACCACATAAGAGGTGAGCATGCCTTCAGTTTCTGCCAGACTCATTCCTATTGACTCCATCATCTCTCCTCTTTCTTCAGCTGCTGCCATCACACAACTTCATCCATCTGCCTCAGCTGCTCTGTCGTCATCTTCATCCATGTGTGGTATTCCGATTCGTCGTTCTAGGCCTCCTCTTTCGGCGGTGCACCTTGTGCTTCAGGGTGCTCTATCCCGCCTCGGACGCCACCTCTGCCACTTCATCCACGCTTGCGTACTGCTTGCCCATTTCCTTTCCTTTGGCGTACACAGATGCATCACGATAGAGCGGAGAGAGGAGAGACTGTGAGTTGGGAGTCTTGGTAGTCACACAAGGATTGGTACACTCCAGGTGATGCAGGGGCAACGTAAGGAGTCAAAGCTGGAGACACCACTTTGTCTTTGAGGGTGGGAGCAAACTCGTACGTGACAGGGGGGGCTGTGTATGTGTGATGGAGAGACCACATGACTTATCGCCTTGGATCTGTTCAACTACGATATCAACATCTCAAGCAAGGACATTGACGCCATGATCATCTGCCCAGGGGGAGTGTTGCGTGGACCTCTACCTGACGCGACGTCATTGGAGATGCATGGCGAGGGGTCCACGCTCTACTGTGAGCATACTACAGCAGCTGACATGTGGCTCATGCTATGTGCCTGCATAGCTGCATGTTGATGGTTGCACTTTGGTCGAGACCCGGACACTTGGTGGGTTGTACCAGTGTCATAAGGAGACCGTGTGATCGTGTGTCTTGGTGTGTTGCCGTACTACTTGTGGCATGTGCTTCCGTGCTGGATTGCTTGCAGTGGTCGAGACCCGGACATGTGGTGAGTTACAGTCACGTAACGAGGAGATTTTCCTATGATCATGTGTGTTTGTTGATGATGCTATTATGGCCGGCATATGGACACCTCATGGATTTCTCATAGCGGTCAAGACCCGGGCACAGGTACCACCAGTGTCACGAGGAGACCCTCTTATCATCTCACTACTGTATGATGAGCATGACTCCTCGTATGGTCGAGACCCGTATATTTGGTGGGATGTACCAGTTTTGTCTGGAGACCTTGTGACCTTCATTGTGCTCTTGAAGGACATCCCGCTTAGCCTCTGTGCTTGGATGGGCAGTAGATATGTGTGTATGTGTGGTTGAATGGTGCGGATTATGGTTTGGCATACGCTGTTGTTCCATGCCTTCATTTGTTTGTTATTCTGGCGTTGACAGCTATGTTAGCCAAGGGGAGTGTTGGTTGGTGTGGCTTCGGCCAACGCCGATGGATTACCCATATACCCCATGTTGGTGGTATAGGGTAGTCGAGAGCGTGAAGACACGACGGGCCTCCGGAGTGTTCCGAGACTTCTCCAGCACCTACGATTACACCAGCAAGATGCGGTCGATGCGTTCCGGTAGCCTGGTTGGCTTGTCGGGAGCTAGGAGAGTTTTCTCGGTGGGTTGAGACCCACGCACCCGGTGGAATGTACCGTTGCAACGAGGAGACCCGATGTCTGAAGTAGTGATTCCGATGTTCGGAAAGACATTTGTGATGTCAGGATACGGATTTCGAGTGATTATAACGTTCCTCCTATTTTCTCAGTGGCCGAGACCCAGGCACTCGGAGAGGTATTGCGGTGCCTGGAGGTGACCACCTTTGTTGTTTACGTGGTCTGTGTGTTTTGTTCTCCCCGCTGACTAGTTTGGGCTCAACGGGGGTGACGCGCCTGGTGCGGCTAGCTGCCGGCGCCCCTTTAATAAGCCCGCTAGGGGCTTATTTGTAACATCTCCTTGTTCTTCAATATTTTGCATTCTACACGTAGCCAAATTCTTGCCGTTTTGCAATGCACTCACACCCAGAGCTCATGCTCGTTTTTCGCATGGGTCTGCATGCCCTTATTAAATTCTAGGTTCAAAATGATCCGCTGCCCATGGTTTCGATCGATAGATCGCCGCTGTCCATAGTCGAAAACGACATGACAGCGGTGCCCATGTTTTCAAATGTCCGTCCGAAAACAGAATTCGACTTCGCTCTCGAGGTCGGCAGTCGCCGACCTCGAAAGCGAAATCTGCGACTTCTGACACCGGCCTCACCGATGTCAGAAGTTACCATGTTGCGAGTTTTGGAGTTTGCAACTGCAAACTCCAAAACTCGCGACAAGGTGCACCGCATCTCGCAAACCCCGAAAAACCCCCTAGTGACACTAGGGGGTTTGGGCTTTATTTTTTTACTTGCCCGGGCATCTGCCGGGCCCCGCAGTAGCGGGGCCCGGCAAATTCCCTTTCTTCTATCACATGTGCGCCGCATTTCGCAAACCCCCCCCAATAACAAACAAACCCCTTAATTAACTGGGGGGGGTTGGGTTTTACTTTTTTACTTGCCCGGGCATCTGCCGGGCCCCGCGGTAGCGGGGCTCGGCAGATTCCCTTTCTTCTATCACACGTGCGCCGCATCTTGCAAACCGCCCCCAATAACAGACAAACCCCCTAGTTACACTAGGGGATTTGGGTATTATTTTTTACCCAGGCATCTGTCGGGCCCCGCGGTAGTTGGGCTCGGCAGATGCCCAGCGTGCACCGCATCCTGCAAACCACCCCAAACCTACGACAAACCCCCTAGTTTAACTGGGCGGTTTGGCTGGGTCATCGCGAGCTCGTAGGGAGGTTTCGCCGCGAAACCCCTCCTGCGAGCTCGCGACGACGGGCGAAGTTCGACTTCGGCCTCGAAGTTGAAATCCATGTCAAATATGTTAAATACATGAAATATATTACTGCCGTGCCCATTTTCGCTCGAAAAGCACAAAACATGGGCATCGCTGTCATGTCAGTTTCGACTATGGACAGCGCATACAAATCGACCGCAACGATGGACATACAACAACTCCGTCCTAAATTCTAACTGCTACAATGTCCCGCATAAGAGCTGGGAACCCTACGATAATCTCTGAGACGTTGATCATCTCGTCGACGGCTCCTACCATCGTCTCCGGGCCACACCTGCACGCGTGCCAGGACGTCGTGGCTAAAAGGGGGGTACATGTTACGTTCCAGGCGTACACCAGTCGCTAATCTTCTTGAGTGAGAATTTTTTTAATTACATAAACATCCCGTCGCGTTGCGAGAACTGGGATAGTCACTCCGACGGCGGAGGGCAAACTGGCCAACTGCCGCGTCCTCAGTGGATGTTTTCGAACCTTCTGACAGCTTTGACCATTTTCATGAACCTACGAAGAGAACTGTTATGACCTTTCGGTTGACTTCTTGACGCATCCCGAAAAATCTTGATTTATGTATATTCATCGCATATCTTCACCGTCAATTCGTGAAGTCCCTGGACTTCTTGGCAAACCTTCTCGAATTAGACCATCCACGACACGACTCCGTGAGAAGATTCCAGGAAGCTTCCTAGCCTGACAGCACGGGTCTGGCTGGTTGACACACAGGTCATGCAAGGGACAGCAAGGGTAGGGAGAGATACGTGCACTTGTATCTCAAGCTTCAACTGAAGTAAATGCAGAGAGAAATAACAAATGACAGGTCCACAGCATGAATAGCCGCCATGGCTCACGGCGGGTGGCGCACACGGCGGTGCCTGTCAAACCTGAACCGGCCCAAAACCACTGTTTTGGCCATAATTCTACGCACAAGCGTCCAAACGGAGCGTCGTCTGATCCTACGGATGCACGACGAAAAGACAAACACAATGACTGGTCACACGCCTACGTCCAGGAACAGCCGGAGAGTGTAAGAAAACAAACATGTAAATCAACTTGGCAGGGCTGTCCACCGAGAAAATCCTGAAGACCTCCAAACGTAGTCCGTGGGCTGTGGGAGCCCTCTGGTACACTGGGTAGGCTGCCAGGCTGCCTCCAGCGGGTGGAGCATCACCTCAGGGAACTCTGTCTCCAGCTGGGTCCGCCTCAAGGATCTGCACGAGCATGGACACGGCCGAGTGGTCACAACCAACTGTACAACTGTGTATGACTGACAACATCACAACACTCCCCCATGACCCGATGGTACGCATGTCCATACACGTGCAGAACGCGTGCCGGTGCAACACAGAGTGCTCAACAGGGACCCGGACAATCACCCACTCTCGGACAGGGGTCGCAATCCGACGGAACGAACAGCCCCGAGGAACTTCCCACGTGCCAGTGCCTTGGTCAGGAAGTCAGCGCGCTGCAAGTCTGTGCCCACCCAGACGATGGAGATCAACTGCCGCTCCACCAGATCGCGCACGAAATGATACTCGACAGCGATGTGCTTCGTGCGTGC
>SZWC01005505.1:4858-38786 GCA_023375785.1 Penium margaritaceum
CCCCCCCCCCCCCCCCCCCCCCCCCCCGCCCCGAGGAAGTGTGTCTTTTGATGTACCAAAGCAGTCGCCAGATTGGCAGAATCAAGTGGAAGAGACAAGTGGCAAGATCAGTCCACCTAAGCCTCTGACAAAACCAGGCAAAGGTTGGGGAGACCAGAGGGCATGCACCCATCTTGAGATGTTGCGGGCTGCATCCCCTAACCAGCCTTATTGCATCATGCGAGCCGTGCGTGATGTGAAATATACATTGAACAATGTACCAGGCACACATGCAAGCACTGTACATGCAAAGGTACGCCTATGTACTTCCCTGCATCACCCTCCACGCTACCCTATTGGTGACCTTTGGACTTGTTGGCGACGATTGGACTTGTTGTCACTCACTCGATGGGACGTCGTGACAAATACCATAATGTAGGTAATGGCAGATGCCAGCTCAGAAAGCCTAGCATGCAAGAGAAACATGTTAGAGCCATGGGGGTGTTGACTCCAAGGAGGTAGAAACCTTGTGTGTGAAGAGGCGATATCATCCGGTCGACCAGGCCACCCATGTGAATGACTCAACGTGGAGCCTGGCCGCTACCTCGAGGTCAAACCGAACCGGTTGGTAGAATGCTGTCTTGATTTTCTCACACTCCGGTATAACCAATAGAGTGGCTCCTTAGGATGAGCAAATGGAAAGCCTAGGCAGCAGGTTGGGGCAGCAGCGTTGTTGATGCAGCGTGCGGGCTTCCACGCTCGTTGCTCAAGTCAGCTGCCCCCTCTGTCTGCTGCTCTAGAGTCTAAGTCTGGAAGCTCTGGGTTTGTTACTCAGAAACGCGCGCGCCAGAGTTAGCGCCAGAAAGCAGCTCAAAACTGAAAGTAACTGGTTAGGAATGAAGAATGAGCAACAATGGGAGACCCCTCCAAGTTCTAGCTCCCCCCCACTAGTGTAGAAGTTGTTACTCAGCTAACCAGCCAATCAGAAAAAATAGCTGTGAACTTATTTTATGGCAGGCAGGGTTTTCTCGGTGAGCCCTGCCAGACGCCCGACAGCCCAAAACCCGGGCGTCGTCCGTTTTGCCTGAAAACTGGATCATACCATAATACCGACGCTGCAAACGCAGTCATGCGATCAGAATCAGCTAGAAAAATAGCACCAGAGAGTTATGGCTGCCCGAACCCAGGCAGCGCCTACGGTAGTCCATGATGCCGAACAGGGTCATACAGCATGCAACAAGGACCCTAGGCAGGGCATGACGACGCAGACGCAACGGGACGCGCTGGACGCATGTAGACAACAACTGCGGTGGCAGTGACCGCCGGCAGCACGACCGCCAAGGAGGCGTGCCGATGAGCTGAGCACGTCACCGGAGAGAGGAGGCTCCAGCAAACCGCGAGTAGACCTCAGCATGCGTTGGCTCCACCGGATGACGCTCCATCAGCGTCGACTCTCGCCGTGCGTCATCTGCACGCCGATGTACACAAGCCGGGAGGACGCAACAGAGCATAATGAGGGATGTGCACCAACCAACACTCCCCCATGACTCACAAGCGTAGTGTACATGGGCGGGCAGAGAAATGGTCAACATCCAGACTCCCCCAAGGTAGGCAGAGACGCAGGCAGAGGCAAAGAGGGCAACTCACGGACGCACGCCGACTGAACTCACAGCCTTCTTGAACGAGTCCCGCTTCAGTGCTTTGGTCAGGAAGTCAGCTAGTTGTCGTGCTGTCTCAACCCATACGATGCTTATGCTGCCGTCATGCAACAACGAACGCACATAGTGATACTCAACGTTGATGTGCTTTGTACGTGTGTGATGCACACCGTCATTGTCGGCGATGGCCATGGCACTCTCATTGTCACAATGCAAGGTGATGGATACGACAGACTGACGCAACTCGAACAGCAGACGACGCAACCACACACTCACACACGCGCCTGAGCCAAGGGCCACGTACTCAGCCTCGGCAGTGCTGTGTGCAATGCACCCCTGCTTGCCACTCCGCCAGGACACAGCTGTGCCGTCGACCAGAAAGATCCAGCCCGTGCGACTCTTACCGTCTGGACTGCCGGCCCATTCACTGTCGGTGTAGCCCACTGCGACGACGGACGGCTGACGGCGGAACATGAGACCTCGCCGAGGAGTCGAGACGACATAGCGCAGCACTCGGATCACGACCTCGAAGTGGAAGTGACGCGGCTCCTGAGAGAACTGGGCTAGGAGGTTGACGGCGAACGCGATGTCTGGGCGCGTCGTCGTCGCCAGGAACATCAGTGACCCGATGACCCGCAGATACGTGGTCACATCAACTGGCTCCCCCACAATAGTTGGGTCATGACTCTTCAGCTTCACCTGGCCATCAGGTGACATGGGTGAAGATGCGCTGGACAGGACGGGCAAGTCCTCGGCGAAGAGAGTGGACAGGGTCTGCACATTGGCAGTCTGGTGAACGTGTAGGATGCCCTGGGAGCGATCATGCTCAAGCTCCATGCCCAGGAAGACTCGGGCCGACCCGAGGTCCTTCATCTGGTAGGCGGCGTGCAGCAAGTCCTTGACACGCTGGATGGTGGCCGCGTCTGGCGACGCAATGAGGAGATCGTCGACGTAGACTAGAACCACGGCGAAGGTCTGACCTCGCGGGCTGGCGAATAGTGCAAGGTCAGCGGTGCTGCGCTGGAGGCCGCCACGGAGAAGCATGCTGCTGATCTCCTGGTTCCAACACCGAGGCGACTGCTTCAGGCCATAGAGGGCCTTCCGCAGCAGCCAGACTCTCCCAGTGCCGTCGTCGAAGCCTGGGGGTTGCGTCATATAGAGCTCCTCACCCTCCAGTGAGCCATGGAGGAATGCGTTGCTCACGTCCATCTGATGCAACTCCCACCCGTGCTGGGCAACTAGGCTGAAGAGCGCCCGGCTAGTGGAGAACCGACCGACTGGGGCCAAGATCTGATCGTAGTCGACCCCAGGGACCTGAGCAAACCCCTTTGCTGTGAGGCGGGCCTTGTACTTGTCCAAGGATCCGTCAGGCTTCCACTTACGCCGAAAGACCCACTTGGCACCTATGGCCTTCCGACCTGGAGGGAGGTCGACGAGGCCATACACGTGGTGCTGTCGGATGGCAGCGAGCTCCTCGGCGTAGGCAGCATCCCAATGTGCGGCCTCAGGGGAAGCTCGAGCCTCGCGTAGGGTGGAAGAGTCCTCTGGGCGCGCTGTGGATCGGACTAAGAGGGCGTGTGCATCACGAGCCCCAGGTGGGATGCGGGCGAGTGCAGCCACAATAGCATGCCGATGCTCGTGATGAAGCATGGCGTAGCCCAATGCAGAACCCGGGTGAAGGTCTGCAATGATGGCGGAAGTGGTCAGGCCGAGAGCCTTTGTGCCAGGGTCCCCACTCACGACCGTGGGAGTGGAGGAGACACGTGGAGCCACAGGGGGTCGAGGCGCCACGGGACGTGGAGCAACGGTCTACACGCTCACTGTCGGCCGAGGTCGGAGGCTGCCGCCTGGGCCACGTGTGTAGCGCGGTCGGGCAGAAGATGGTCCTGAGTCCGACGGGTCGACGGAGGCGGACGGGACTACTGGTCCGGAGGAGCCTGCATACGCGACAGGTGCTGTTGGCCCGGAGGGGCCAGTTGGCCCGGAGGAGCCAGCAGACACGACAGGCGTTACTGGCCCGGAGGGGCCAGCGGACGTGACAGAGGCTGCTGGGCCAGAGGGGCTAGCGGACGCGACTGGGGCTGCCGGCCCGGAGGGGCCAGTGGATGCGACTGGGGCTCCTGGCCTGGAGGGGCCAACGACGCGACAGGATCTGCGGGCCCAGAAGACCCAGCAGACGCGACTGGGCCTGTCGGCCAAGAGGGGCCATCGGAAACGACTGGGGCTGCCCGCCCGGAGGGGCCAGCGGACAGGACACGTGCTGCTGGCCCAGAGGGGCCAGCCGACGCGACGGGGGTAGCTGGCTGGGAAGGGCCAGTGGACGCGGCTGGGACTGTTGGCCCGGGGGGGGCAGCGGACGCGACAGGGGCTACCGGCTCAGAGGGACGGAGTGATGTGTCACCCGGAAGCGACAGGACGGAGAACGGACTCACCACTCCCCCACGTGACGGGAGGGACACGGACGAGCCGAAGCGGATGAGGTCGCGGGAAAACAGGTCCTCAAAGAAGAGGGCATCACGGGACTTGACGATGGAGTGTCGGGATGGGTCCCAGAAGCGCCAGGCCTTGGACTGACGAGACACACCGAGGAAGGTGCAGGGGCGTCCGTGAGGGGCGAGCTTGCCACCCTACTGTGGGGCAGGCAGCCACACAACGGCTACGCAGCCCCAGACGCGAGCCGGGTGGAGGTCAGCGCGCCGGCCGCACCAGTGCTGGTAGGGCGTGGACTGGCGGGGAAGGGGACCGTGGGGGACCCGGTTCCAGACCCAGGTCATGTAGGCCATGGCTTCAAAATAGAAGCCATCGGAGAGACCGGACTCGACCCGCATGGTGCAAACGGCGTCTGCCATGGTACGGTTCCACCGCTCGGAGACGCCGTTCTGGGCGGGTGTGTAGGGCGCAGACGTCTCATGGTGGATCCCGCGGGAGGCGAGAAAGGTCGTGGTCTCACCCAGGTAATCGCCACCGCGATCGGACCAAAAGCGGCAAAGGGGGCAGCCACACTCGCGCTCCGCGAGGACAAGCCAGTCCTGAATGGTTCGGGCGACATCGCTCTTCTACGGAAGGTAGAAGACCCAACGGTAGCAAGAGTAGTCGTCTGTAAGAGTGAGGACATAGCGGCCATGTTCACCGACAGACTCGGTGGGGAGAGGGCCCATGACGTCCGAGTGGACAAGGTCAAGAGGGGCGGACGCACGGGAGGAAGAGAGGGGGTATGTCGACCGGTGCATCTTCCCCTGAGGGCAGTCAATGCACTCACTGGGGCATGGGAGAGGGAAATTCTCCGGATCAAGGCCCTTGGCTGGCTGGGTGCGGAGTATGCTTTCTACGGCGGTAGAGTGGACGTGGCAAAGACGTCGGTGCAAGAGGCGGGTGTGCTGAGGAGGAAGCGTGCTGGTGACAAACATGACCTGTGGCGGCCAACGGGGAGGAGACGAAAGGGGAAGAGGAGAGGCGAGGAACGTGCCACAAGCTGCCACGGGCGGTGGCGTGTAGTACGACAAGACCAGACGGACGCAACGACACAGTGCCGACACCACGTGAGTGCACAACGTCCATGCTCATGCGGTCAAGGGCAGTCACGGACAGGAGGGTGAGCTCGAGACCAGGGACAAAGAGAACATCGGTCAAAAAAACGTCACCGGCCGGACGATGGAAACGAACGACGCCAACACCACGGACGGGCAGCACCTGTCCGGAACCCGCCCGGACATTGGAGACATCGCCGACAGGAGTGAGCATACTGAAGGCCTCGCGATAGGCCGTCATGTGATGCGTGGCCCCGGAGTCGATGATCCAGGTCTCAGCAGGGTCCTGGACAGGGGTCGCCAGATCACTCACGGTCACATGGCAGCAAGCGAGGGACGCAGACGCGGTGGAAGGAGGCGCGAAACGAGACTGCCAATCGTCAAGCCACGCAACGTCATCAAGGAGTGGGGTGGAGGAGAACACNAGACATCGCCGACAGGAGTGAGCATACTGAAGGCCTCGCGATAGGCCGTCATGTGATGCGTGGCCCCGGAGTCGATGATCCAGGTCTCAGCAGGGTCCTGGACAGGGGTCGCCAGATCACTCACGGTCACATGGCAGCAAGCGAGGGACGCAGACGCGGTGGAAGGAGGCGCGAAACGAGACTGCCAATCGTCAAGCCACGCAACGTCATCAAGGAGTGGGGTGGAGGAGAACACAGGAGACGATGAGACAGATGAGGAAATGGGACACAACCGCATCTCAGTCTCAGTCATACAGGGATAAGCCGGAGGGCACGAGGTGATGCAACTCGCACTTCCCTGGGGAGGAGGGCAAGGCAGACCAAGCTGGAGCGCGATGAACTGCTCCAGCTGATGCTCACGGGAGGACGGCCCAGGAGTGTAGACAGAGTGCGGAGTGACGCCGCCGGAGCCCGGGTAGGAGGAGGGCTGAGCCGGCAAAGGAAGCGGAGGTGCCAACGGCTGAGGGTGGTACTGCTGTGGGTAGTAATGCTACGGCGTGGGTGTTTGCGGGACAGGCGGAGCTGTCGGAGTGGCAGAGCTGCTGGACGAGGTCAAATTGTTAGGGCCAGCAGCAGCAACGGCGGCAGAGGCAAGGCGGCGCTCCCGCTGGCGGCGCTCCCGCTGGCGGCGCATGGTGGCAATGACGCAAGCCTCGTCCGTCGGGAGAGGGCACGTGTACCACCCGTGCCCAGGCTGGTCACAGTTGTGGCAGACCGAGCCACCACCGCTGGACCCGGTCGACGACTGTTGCTGCTGCGGCGGACCCTTGCCTTTCTTGTTTCGGCTCTTCTTCTTCTTCCCCGAAGACGATGAGGTAGCTGCGGCGAGGGAGGCGACGGCCACGGAGGCAACGGTAGGGGAGGCGACGGCAGGGGATGCAAGCGTCTCCGTGCGATGGAGCTGGGACTCCTGGCGAGCCTCCTCAATGCGAAGGAAGAGCTCGTATGCCCAGGGCATGAGGGTGCCCTGGGCCGCCATGGTGGAGAGGACGTCTTGGGGTTAGTGTACGAAGACGTCCGCGTACTCGCTGGTGGCACCGCGTTTGATGGTGAGGAGCGCGGACAGGGGGGGCGGAGCAGATTTGCCAAGTCGACGGAGGATGTCCTTCGCTCGCTGCCAGGAGGCAATGACCGTCTCGGTCTCCCCCATGTGCAGGGAGTTGAACTCCCGGAGCAGACGGCTGATCTCAGCGTCGCTGGACAGGCGATGGGGCCTGGTGAGGACGTGCCATGCGGCTGCAGGGTCTGGGATGTCGCCAGCGGTGAAGTCGTCGAGGAAGGGTTCCAGGGCAAGGTGGGAGGCTGGGGGGGCGACTGGGACAAGGGCACGGACGACGCGACCAGCGTCATNTGACCGTCTCGGTCTCCCCCATGTGCAGGGAGTTGAACTCCCGGAGCAGACGGCTGATCTCAGCGTCGCTGGACAGGCGATGGGGCCTGGTGAGGACGTGCCATGCGGCTGCAGGGTCTGGGATGTCGCCAGCGGTGAAGTCGTCGAGGAAGGGTTCCAGGGCAAGGTGGGAGGCTGGGGGGGCGACTGGGACAAGGGCACGGACGACGCGACCAGCGTCATACAGCTGATCGGCCTGGGTGGAGTCGTAAGGGAGGGTGTAGTAGGCCCACAGACCCTCACACTGCGCCCAGATCCGGAAGCTGAGCTCCCAGCTCTGGAAGTGCTCGCCGGCCTGAAGCGGCTGTGGCGGTGTCTCAAAGTCCTTCTGTCTGCGGCCAGCACCCAGAGTGGGGCCAAGGACAGACGTCACTGTCTGCCGTTGGCGCTGAGTCTGCTACTGTGCCAGGTAGTACGTGGCAGCAGACAGAGCCGGGCTAGCGTGCCCTGGAGGGATGAACGACGGCAATGTACTGGTGGCAGTTTGGGTGGCGACTGGCTGTAGCGCTGCAAGCTGCCGCGTCAAGGCGGCGAGCTGTTGCTGAAGAGAAACAACAGGGCCAAGGTTGCCGCCAACGTTACCAGTGGGCTGCTATTACTACTGCAGGAGCGGCGGCTGTTGCTGCTGCAGCGGCGGTGGCTGCTGCTGCTACAGGGGCGGCGACTGCTGCTACTGTTGCAACGGCGGTGGCTGCTGCTGCTGCTGTTGTAGGGGCGGCGGCTGCTGCTGCTGCAGGGACGGCAGCTGCTGCTGCTGCAGCGGCGGTGGCTGCTGCTGCTGCTACTGCAGGGGTGGCGGCTGCTGTTGTTGCTACAGCAATGGTTGTTGCTGCTGCTGCTGCTGTAGGGGTGGCGGTGGCAACTGCTGCTGCTGCGGCAGCGGCGGCTGCTGCTGCGGCGGCGGCGGCTGCTGCTGCTGCAGCGGTGGCGGGTGTTGCTGCTGCTACTGCTGATGCTGTTGCAGCAATCGCTGTAAGAAAGGAGGGGTAGGGGTCCCCCTAGCAGAGGAGGACCCCTCCTTGCTAGGACTGCCAGCCATGACTTAGTGTCCCTTTTTTTTCTTGTCTTTGTGTTGCTGATGTCAGCAGGAGGTTGGGGTGGTGAAGATTCTACCCACTCTTTGGGCCTTCACCCTTTCCCTCCCCCCTTTTTTGTTGATGACGTCATGGTGATATGAGCAGTGACATCAGCAGAGGGGTGCTGACGTCAGCAGCGGCGGATGTTGGGGCCGCCTCTGCTGCTGTTGCTATTGATGCTGCTGTAGCCGCTGTTGCTGTTGTTATTGCTGCTGCCGCTGTTGCTGTTGTGGCTACTACTGCAGCTACTACTGTTGTTGTTGCTACTACTGCTACTGTTTTCTACTGCTACTGCTGCTGCTGCTGCGGCTGCTGCTGCTGCTGCTGTAGGTGCTGTTGCTGTTGCTGTTGCTGCTGCTGCTACTGCTGCTGCTGCTGCTGCTTGCTGCTGCTGCTGCTGCTGCTACTGCAGCTACTGGTGCTGTTGCTGTTCTTGCTATAGTTGCAGCTGCAGCTGCTGTTGCTGCGAGCTGCTGCGACTCCTGTGGCTGCTACAGCTTGCTGCTGCTGCTACGCACTGCTACAGCTGCTGCATGCTACAGCAGCTGCTCACTACTGCGGCGGGCTGCTGCAGCAAGCTGCGGGTGTGGGGGATTTTTTTGTTACTCATTTTTTGTTTTTTTTTTCCTTGTCATAGCGGGCAGTAGCCCGGTGTCTGCTGCGAGCAGCGGGCTGCTGCTCGCCTGGCAGCAACGAGCTGCTGCTCGCTGGCAACAGCGGGCTGCTGCTCGCTACTCGCTTGCTGCGAACAGCAAGCAGCAGCAGCCGCGGCTTGCAGCTGCCACCTGCTGCTCGTTGCTGCTGCTGCTGTAGCTGGCTGCTGCTACATCTTGCTGTAGCAGCTGTTGCAGCTCGCTGCTGCTGCTGCACGCTGCTGCACCTATTGCGTGCTGCGGCTGCTGCCTGCTGCCGCTGCGGGCTGCTGCTGCGAGCTACTGCTGTGCGCTGCTGCTACTGCTGTTGCGCGCTGCTGTTGCTGCTGCTACGAGCTGCTGCTGCTGCAAGCTGCTGCTTCTGCTTGCTGCTACTGGTGGTGCCAATCAATGCACCTGGGTGACGTTGCCGCTTGCGTCGTTGCCCGCAGACGTCGGACGCCGCCTGCCGCTCACCTCCTCGCGTCACGCGTGGGGGTCAGTTCTGCCGAAAAAATTTCGGCAGCATTTCCCCCCGCCCAGTGGCCGTGGAAAAAAAATCTGACGCCGCCACCAGGCGGGTCAATGCTGCCGGGAAAAATCCGGCTGCATTTCCCCTGAACTCGCGCATATGGGGGTCCGCCGGCGTTGTCTGGCACCTGTTCGCCAGTCTTTTGCTGCTGCTGCTACGCTCTGGCTCTGATACCAAAATTGAAAGCCTAGGCAGCAGGTTGGGACAGCAGCATTGTTGATGCAGCGTGCGGGCTTCCACGCTCGTTGCTTAAGTCATTTGCCCCCTCAGTCTGCTGCCTTAGAGTCTAAGTCTGGAAGCTCTGGGTTTGTTACTCAGAAACGCGCGCGCCACAGTCAGCGCCAGAAAGCAGCTGAAAACTGAAAGTAACTGGTTAGGAATGAAGAATGAGCAACAATGGGAGACCCCTCCAAGTTCTAGCTCCCCCCCACTAGTGTAGAAGTTGTTACTCAGCTAACCAACCAATCAGAAAATAGCTGTGAACCTATTTTCTGGGAGGCAGGGTTTTCTCGGTGAGCCCTGCCAGACGCCCGACAGCCCAAAACCCGGGCGTCGTNAGTCTGCTGCTCTAGAGTCTAAGTCTGGAAGCTCTGGGTTTGTTACTCAGAAACGCGCGCGCCACAGTCAGCGCCAGAAAGCAGCTGAAAACTGAAAGTAACTGGTTAGGAATGAAGAATGAGCAACAATGGGAGACCCCTCCAAGTTCTAGCTCCCCCCCACTAGTGTAGAAGTTGTTACTCAGCTAACCAACCAATCAGAAAATAGCTGTGAACCTATTTTCTGGGAGGCAGGGTTTTCTCGGTGAGCCCTGCCAGACGCCCGACAACCCAAAACTCGGGCGTTGTCCGTTTTGCCTCAAAACTGGACCATACCATAATACCAACGCTGCGAACGCAGTCGTGCAGTCAGAATCAGCTAGAAAAATAGTTGCAGAGAGTTATGACTGCCCGAACCCAGGCAGCGCCTACGGTAGTCCATGATGCCGAACAGGGTCATACAGCATGCAACAAGGACCCTAGGCAGGGCATGACGGCGCAGACGCGACGGGACGCGCTGGACGCATGTAGACAACAATTGCGGTGGCAGTGACCGCCGGCAGCACGACCGCCGAGGAGGCCTGCCAATGGAGCTGAGCACGTCGCCTGAGAGAGGAGGCTCCAGCGAACCACGAGTAGACCTCAACGTGCGTCGGCTCCACCGGATGACGCTCCATCAGCGTCGAGTCTCGCCGTCAGTCATCTGCACGCCGATGTACAGAATCCGGGAGGACACAACAGAGCATTATGAGGGATGCGGAACAACCAACAGGAGCAACCCGTTGCTCAACACAAACACCCCTATCTAGGCATGCATATCAACATCAAGAGAACCACATCGGCCACCAGCGTATGTGGATGCATGTCTCCCTGTACGTGGCTTTCCAACGTTAGCTAAGTGTTGGTTTTTGCGCATCTCTCATTGTGCTCTGTTGTGTCCTCTTGGCTTGTGTAAATCATGAGAATATCCGTGGAAGCTTCCTAGTGACAGTCGCGGACTAGGCGTCAATGCCTGGTCAGACGGTGACGACAGTCACAAGTCGTGCACACAACGGCTAGGGTTTGGCTAGGAGACACAAGGCAAAGTTTCAGAATACTTCAATAGCATTTGGAGAGAGAGATGAAAAATGACAGGTCCATAGCATGCAAGTACCTGCCACGGCGCACGGTGGGTGTCGCACGCGACGGTGCAAGATCTGTCCTAAAACCGGCCCAAAACCACTGTTTTGGCCGTAACTCTGTGCAGACATGTCAGAATGCTACGCCGTCTAAACCTAGACGTGCAGGATAAAAAACCGGACGCTATGACTGGTCACATGCATGCATCCGGCATTAAATGGTGGACACAATGCAAACACATGCAAATCGGGCCCACAGCAAGTCTCCCGATAAACTCCTGCGTGCTGCAGAAAAACTGCAAGGGGTCCCGGGTAGCCTCCAGAGCTATGGAACAGTCGTCGGTGAGCTCCAAGCTGGTAGTCCACCACCAGATGATGCACCGGCTCCACCAGGGTCCGCATCAGGGATCTGCACGAGTATGGACACGGCCGTGTGGTCACAGTAAACTATACAGGTGGACGGGAACGTCACAAATCACAACACTCCTCCATGACCCGATGGTACGCATGTCCATACACGTGTAGTACTGAGAAGAGTACAACGAGTGCAACGACAAATGTGACACGGACATAGACACACCACACACTTAGCCACTCTTAGGCAAGGGGCGAAGTCCAATAGAAAGAATGGCCACCAGGAACTTTTCGCTTGCTAGTGCCTTCGTCAAGAAATGAGCACGTTGTATGTCGGTGCCAACCCGAATAAAGGAGATCACGTGTCACTCCACCAGATCACGCACAAAGTGATGCTCAACCGTAATATGGTTCGTGCGAGCATGAAAGACACCAGATTTCTCTGCAATGGTAAGAGCACTCTGGTTGTCGCAACGAAGCACAATGGCTGGTACAGATTGGCCAAGCTCAAGGAACAGGCGCTGCAGCCATACCGCTTCAGCAGCCCCTGCACCCAGAGCAACGTACTCTACCTCCAATGAGCTACGTGCAATGCAGCCTTGCTTCCTGCTGCGCTAGGACACAGCGGTCCCACCGAGCAGGAACACGTAACCGGTGCAACTTAGTCCATTTGGGCTCCAGGCCCAGTCGCTGCCGGTGTGGCCGTCAAGGACCACCAAACATTGCCGGCGAAAGCAGAGTCCGAGGTACGGTGTGCAGACCACATACCGCACCACTCGCACAGTCGCGTGAAGGGCTCCAGCCGGTGGAGCCTGCAAGAACTTGACAAGGAGGTTGACGGCGAATGCAATGTCAGGACGTGTGGTAGTGGCAAGCTACATCAAAGATCCGATGAGACGAAGGTACAGGGTCACATCCACAGTCCCCCCAAGCTGCTTGGGATCTTCCACCTTCAGGGCATCCTGCCCGTCAGGCGTGAGAGGTGTGGAAGCCGTGGGCACTGCGCCGAGGAGGTTGCTGAAGTGCTCTCCCATAACACGTGCATATCGGGCCCGATGCAGTAGTAGAGTACGACGTCTACGGTCTCGCACGATCTCCATGCCAAGAAACACCGCTGCAGGACCAAGGTCCTTCATCTTGTAGGTAGTCTGGGGGACAGCCTTGGCCTCCTTCACGGCCTCCAGTGAAGGAGACGCGATCAGAAGGTCGTCGACATAGATCAGAAGGTCGTCGACATAGACCAGGCCTCCAGCTGTGATATGGGCATCGTACAGATCTGCGCGGACCTGGGAGTGGGCCGTGTGGAATGCGGTTTCTGACCGAGGTCATGTACGCCATGCCCTCGAAGGCAAAGGCCTCAGGCATGGCACTGTCGGTGCGCATAGCGCGGACTGCGTCCTCCATGGTGCGGTTCGAGCGCTCCGAGACACCGTTCTGCTGGGGGGTGGCAGGAGCGGAGAGGTTGTGGAAGACACCAAGCTCGGTGAAGGAGCGAGCCATGTCCCCGAGGTACTCGCCACCGCGGTCAAAGCGAAAGGTCTGAAGGCGGTGGTGAGACTGGCGTTCGGCCATGACCAGCCAAACACGGATAGCGATGGCGGCGTTGCTCTTCTGGCGCAGACTGTAGACCCAGTGTATGCGCGTTAAGTCATCAGTCAGCGTCAGGACGTAGCGGCCGTTGTCCTCCTGAAACTCGACAGGGAGCGGACCCATGAGGTTGTAGTGGACAAGCTCCAAGGGTCGACGAGCCCTGGAGGCAGACTCCGGATAGGTGGACCGGTGCATTTTGCCTTCAGCACATGACAGGCAGTCAGTCGTGGGTGGCGCCTCGAAGGACGCCACATCAAGACCGAGAGCAGGCTGAGTGCGGATCAGCCTGTCGACAGCCCCCAGGTGTACATGACAAAGGCGTCGATGCAGGAGACGGTGGTGCTCGGGGGACAGAGCACCAGTGACGAAGACACGAGCAGTGGGAGAAGGAGGCAAGGAAGGGCACTCATAGGGGACCCAGAGATGTGATAGAAATCATCGATGACCATCCCACAGAGGACGGTAACCTGGGTGTCGTGCACAAAGATGCGAGCATTGGCAGCCATGTGCGTGACACCCAGGCCCATCTTGGTGCAAGCACGGACAGACAGCAGGCTTAGTTCGAGATCAGGGACAATGAGGAAGTCGAAGATGTATACGGGGCGAGCAGGCCCGGTGAACTGCACAACCCCAATCCCTTGGATAGGGACCTCATGGCCAGCTGCAGTGCGGACAGAGCGAACAGCGCCAACGGGATGCAAGACGACGAATGCGTCACGACGACACGTCATGTGATGGGTGGCACCGGAGTCAAAGACCCAAGTGGCATTCGTGACACGCGTACAAGGGGCAACATGGCACTCGGCGACAGAGCAGGTTGCAGCAGCTGGGCGATTGGCGCGTGACACTGCAAGGCGACCAGCGGAGCGCTCATGAGACGCATGCAGCCAAGACACATGATCAGGTCCATCACGCGTACACGACTGGACATGGGGACCACCACAGGCGTCAACACACAACGACACCGATAGTCCACAGGCTATAGGACCCCCTGGCTCAGTCAACTCACTCGCACCTCCCTGAGATGAGCGCAAGGCGAGAAGCTGGTGCAGCTCGGCGATCGTCCTGTCCCGGTCAGTGAGCGCCTGGTCGCGAGGGTCAGCTGGGGAGCATGCTGAGGCGGCGGGCTGCTCTGGGACGGTTGTTGCAGTGGCAGCAGAGCGAGCGGTCACACCGAACGTCTGGCGCACGCGCGCCTCGTGTGCCAGCAGCCTGCGCGTGATCTTCGCCCAGTCCAATGGGCCGGCCCGTCAGGCGAGTGCAGTCAAGGTAGCGATGGTCATCCCCGCAATTGAAGCACACGAGCCAGTGGCCCGTTGTGCTCCCGGAGCTACTTCTAGCGGTGCTATTGCTTCTGCCGCCGCTACTGCTGCTGTTCCCACCAGTGCTGGTGCGGCTGATGCTGCTCGTGCTCGTGCCGCTGCTGGTCCCACCGCTGGAGTCCCCGGCTAACGATTTGTGGCCCGTCTTCCCCTGAGCTGGTGCTGTTGTTGATGTAGACAACGGGGAGGGGGATGCGGTGCCAACTGTAGCTGAAGCGGTGCTGTAGTGTGCGCGGTTCGCTGCATCCATGCCGGCAAACTCCAGGAAGTGGAGGGTGCCCTAGTGCAACAGGGTCCCGTCGCTCCCCATGTCACGCAACAGGGTTTGGTCGAAGGTGCTGAAGACGCACGCGTAGTCGGGGTAAATACCGTAGACGATGATCTGAAGGGCAGAGTACTACACAGGGGCATCGTCTCCTAGCTCCTCGTGCAGCTGGATCGCCCAGCGCCAGTAGTCAGTTGCGGACTCCTGAGCAGTTTGGCAGAGGGAGTTGAAGTCGGCGAGGCGCTGGGACATCAGGGCCAAGGTGGCTCCCTAAAAAAGGGTGACAGTCATTACCCACGCCGCGCAAGGGTCAGCTCCCGTGCCGGTCAGTGGGTCGCCGAGGAAACGACTGAAATCCTTGGTGAAGTCCGGGGCAGCCTTCATCAGGCCGGGGGTGCCGTGGACCGCCATCTGTGTCTGGGCGGGGTCAGACGCCTGGTAAGGCATGAGGTAGTGAGCGAGGACTCCCTCGCTCATGGCCCACATGAAAAAATGCGACTCCCAGGACTTGTAGTTGTTACCAATCTGGAAGACGGGCGGGTCTGACTCAAACCACTTGGGTGGCTTGATCGTCGGCAGAGCGATGGCGAAAGCCACCGCGGGACCGGGCATAGAGGAGGCAACCCCCTTGCCCAGGCGTGCCCGCAGAGCCAGCTCCTCAAAGCTCAGAGGGCGGCGAGATGAGCTCAGACTGGCGTCGGCGCTGGAGCTCGTGCCCTGGAGGGCGGCATTTGCCTCACGTGCTCTACGGCGTGCCTCCTGGCGAAGGAGGCGTGCGCGCAGCAGTTCCTCCTCACCTTCCTCGCCAGAGTCGGAGAGGGTCTCCACAACCTCATTAGCATTGCCGCCATGAGCGAGGTGGTCCTCGCTTGGGTCTGCGGACTGATGCTGCTGCTGCTGGGGTAGTAAGCCCCTGATGAGGTCCTGCAACTCAGTGACCTGCCTCGTCAAAGTATGGCGGCTCTCTACCTGTAGGTCAGCCAACACGCGCACCTGGCATGCCAATGTCGTCGGACTGGGCGGTAGCTGCTGCTGCTGCTACAGCTGCTGGTGTTGCCGCTGTTGCTGCTGCTGATGCCACGGCTGTGGCTGCTGCTGCGACTGCTACTGCTGCTGCTGCTGCTGCTGCTGCTGTTGCTGTTGCTATTACTACTGCAGCTGCTGCTGCCGCTGTGGTGACGATGGCGGCGGCCGGCGTTGGCCACTGGCGGAGTTGCCCTCGGCAGCTGCGTTGGTGGCGGTGCTTTTGGGGGTAATCTTCGGCATGACGGCCGGTTCCTCCCTTTTTTTTGTTGTTGCGGAACACCTCGGCTGAACACCTCACCACGGAACAACTCCGTGGAATACCGCCGTGGAACACTTCCGCGGAACACCTCACCGCGGAATTTCCGTGGACTGCCGCGGAACACCTCGGACTTGTCGCGGAACAGCCACCGCGGTCGCATCAATGCGGAACACGACGTGGTGCCGCGAACTGCCCGGGCCCTTCCGACAGTATGTTCCGCAACCAGCCCAAAGCTGCCATGGCTGCTGATCGCGTACCTGCCGCGGAATGGCCGCGGCCTCGTAACCGCGGAGCACCGTGGAGCACCGCCGGTGTCTTCCAGAACTGCCGCGGAGCTGCCGCGGTGGAATGCCGCAGATCCGCGGAACACCAATGATCTGCTGTGGCACCGTCACCACGGGGTGAAGTAATTTAGAACACCGCATGCGACCGCAATAGATCCACGGCACCGTCGGCGTGTTCCGTTGCGGCCGCAAAGTTGCCACGTCCGCTACAGAGATCTCGTCACCGCGGAGCACCGTGGAGTTTCCGTGGAGTGGCTTCTACTGTCGCGGAATGGCCGCGAAACTCCGCGGTGAACTCTGTGGAGTTTTTAAGAAAGCGGTCAGAGTTGTGGTGGGTCCTCTCAGGACCTCTTGCCAAGACAGTGGGCACTGCTACTGCTGCTACTCAAGGCAATGGCTGCGGTCGCTCACTGCTACTGCCGTTGCTGCGCCTCTCCTATGCAGCTGTGCGAGCACTGGCTCGCTGCTCTGATACCATGAAGGACAGCTTCCTAGGACCGCTGTCGCTGGCGTGGCAGCACAGGCCGGCCAGCTAACTCACTAGCACACACAGGTGGAGGTGAGAACAGCAAGGGGTTGGCTATGGATGCAAATAAAGTGTCATAAGCTGCAAATACTGAATTGTGCACACACACACACACACACACACACACACACACACACACACACACACACACACACACACACACACACACACACACACACAGAGAGAGAGAGAGAGAGAGAGAGAGAGAGAGAGAGAGAGAGAGAGAGAGAGAGTGACAACTGAGGCCTAGACATCCTAAACAGTGTCTCTGACCTAGTGGGTGCACACACACGCGGCGCACAAGGACACACATTTTCTAGCAGGACAAAACAGTGGGAAAAATAAAGTTTTGGGCATAACTCCCTACAGACACATCAGAACGACAAGCCGTCTGAACCAGAACGGCCGCACCAACGAGAGCTACGTCTTGATAGGTTGCACGCATATGTGTTGTCCCACAGCACGAGTCTTAATAAGAAGAATGTCTTCTGGGCGCCCGTCCGGCCGCTGTTTTGCTCTGCCACTGTAGCCATGTCACATATCTGCACGTTGATGGACATGAGCCGAGGGGTTACCGTAAGTCGTGTACGACACACACAACAACAATACCGACCTTGGTTGATCTATACTTATGTCCTTCCCAATTTATCATCGTGGTTCTATGGCTATGGTTTCCGTTCCATTGTTGTTATGGCTCTTTGTGGTTGCTTGTGGCTCGTTGCCGCGTGCCTCAACCTAGTGTGTGTTTATGGGGTCTGGCGTCTACGGGCCATGGGGAGTGGTGTTGTGTCAGCCTCGGTGACCTCTGCACTTGACATCACTCACATGCAGGGAGGTCGACACCTGCTTTAACGGTTCTAGCTTCATCCCGTACATCCAAAAGGAATTTTCTTGGTCGCCAGTTCCCGAGGGTCACCTTCTCGACAACATTACTTCTAATCTATGCTATCTCATTTTTGTAGAGCTTGTTTTAATGCTTCCACTGCTTGCTTCTTTCGGTTTGTCACTCTGCCACTCGAGTGACCCGTACTGTTGCCAGGATCCATCGAATTGTTGTATTAGTGCTGGTAGGAATTTGCTTGCATTTTCCCATAGACCTGCCTTTGCGTTTGCGCAGATTCCATGAGGTGGAGGGAATATCCATCCCTGTTGCTCATTGTTTCATAAACGTCTTTCTCTTTCAACCAGATCTTTGTCATATCCCCACCAGTCTCAGCGATGTACACTTTCATGTAGAATGTCGCCAAAGGGGATTTGTTCATTCCCTCAGGTAGCCTTTCCCAGAGTTGAAGTTCCCTGGCCACTCACAACTATACACCCTCTTGCCTCCCACACTGTGCACACACATGATCAGATTAAGTGACAATGGCCCTACCTGGGGAAGCAACAGGTGTGTTTGCTCTGGCTGGAGCCATTGACGCCCTCAAGCTATTGCTGCTGCTTGTCCCTGGAGTGCCTTGTGGCACACGCATGGCAGTTGCATGACTCTTTATGATTCTCTGTGATTCCTTGATGCGGTAGATTCCAGGGCTCGTACATTCTCACTGTCGTGCCCTGCATCATGTTCTCTTGCCTTGCATGTGCTGGGGGAGCTGCATATTTCCTGGGTGCTGATCCTTAGGGGGCTACTGTGCCGGTCTTTGTCGTGCATCAGTGAGTAGCCACCCTCACTTACTCCGAGTGCTCGGGCTCGACCCCCGGGTGGCGGCACTCGCTCACCCGAGCTTGATGCTCGTGGTGGGTGTATGCTCACCGGTACTAACTTCGCTCGCTCCCCTCACACTAATTGTCTTGGTTGAGTGCACCATTATAATGCAAGTTACTACATCCATGGCGTGTCTTACGCTACACTGGTCATTGTGCTCACCCGCCCCACCCCACATGGGTTAACCAAGCAATTTCCTAGCAACTACTGGTATGAGAGCAATGAGGATCCGCTCCCATATCTCTACAATCCTGGCCCGTTAGCCTCGATGCGACACACACCCACGGCTCTCTCGGCCCGTGGCCGACTCCTCGGCACCTCAGCAGCGCATCTGCACAGCTGGCCGGTTCTTCGGCATCGCACAACAACACCTGAGGGTGTTACTATGCTCGTTCTAAATTCCACGGCAGCAGTCCTAAGTCGCGGTCGTCCACACCCGCTGGAGCCATTTCGTGCGCCGCCTCCTCTCCTGGTGGGGTCAAGACCTCACACCGTGGGCGTTCATCGTGGGTCTCCACCTCACTGCAGCACTCTGCGCTCTTGTGTCTGCCCTCTTGCACGCTGTAGAGCTCTCTACTGCCCTCGGCTGCCCTCGCTTGCTCTGCGCTCTCTGCTGCGCTCTCAGCTGTTGTTGGCTACTCTCTGCTAGCACCTACTTTCTTCAAAGTGGGTGCGCAGGTCGCATCCCTGATCTGCAGAAGCCGTGCCGCAGCGTCATCAATTGACGGAACTCTCGGACCTTGCAATGCTTTGCACCCTCCACCTCTCTCACCGGGCGCTGCCACACCACCTTCTTACGTGGTTCTGTCTCCATCGCATCACCAAATCGTGTCCAGACGTGTGACACGCTCGGTGCGCCTCTCTCAGTTACGATAGCAGCCCACTCAGCTTCCACACTGGCTGACGACGACACCGCTCTGTGGGTGCGTATGCTGGATCACACGTACTGGCAAGAAGACGTTGACGTAGCAGCTGAATGCAAACAGGAGGAGATAGATCGTCAGGTCTACACCCCAGACGACCTCCCACCGTCACCGCCGCTGTCACCTAGGATGCAACCTTCTCACAAGTCTCAATATGCCGAACCTGCAGCTGCACCTACTCCGGCTCCTCCTCCTACCGCAGCAGGATCTGCCGAGGCATCCACGGCACCTGAGGTGCCCAGCGTCGTCCTCGTTCGTCCAGTGTACACCGACTCCGTTGGCCTGGCATAAGCTATCCTTGACGCAGCTGCTGGTGCTGCGGCCACTTTCGCAGCCACGGCTAGGGCATGCCGTGCTCCCACGTAGACAACCGTTGGCCGAGCAGCTGAGGCATATGCACAGACAGCTGCCTCTCTCACCCTCCTTGCAGCTGCCGTTGCAAACATTGCTGCCCAGATCATAGCAGCAGCAACATCTATTGCCACGGCAACCTCCATAGCAGGAGACGCTACCTCTAGCACCGTCGGCCCCATTCGAGCATCCATCGCCGCAACAGTGTTGACGCCCACTGGTGCTCCTCGCGACATCACACCACACATCACCACCGGCGTTCTGGAGGCATCAGCCTCCACAGCCGTTGCTGGAGCCACTGCTACGGAGCTCCTATATCTCACGGTGGCGGTCGCAGGTTGGGTGGCAGTCCTTTTCTCTTCAGCCGCAACTGTTGTCCGCCGATCTTCACTCTTCTTACACGTCACTAGCTTGGTGAGCACTGCATTCCACAGGGACACTTTGCAGTCTCTTGCACTCCCTTGTACTCTCTTCTCACTCCACCTGCATTCACTGTTCCGTTCTCTCATCATGCTTAGACTGGAGGAGACTATAGAGGCCCTCCAGGCCGCTCTTAGTGAGGCGCAAGCAGAGCTTCGCAAAGCTAACGATGAGCTTCATCAGGGGCGGGAAGCACAGCACGAGCTAGCAGCCATAGTGGCCACCTCGGTCATTGAGCGACTGCGTTCTATTCTAGGCCTTGCTATAGTTCTTTCTACCACATAGTCTAGCTCAACAGACTCGTCCGCTCCCCCTGGTTGTGCAGTTGGAAACTCCTCTTCTCCTTCTCTCTCAGCAGCAGCCTTTCCCCGTGCTCTGCTCCCAGCTCGGCAGAAAGACTTTGAAACGCCACCACCACAGTTCACGCCTAAGCTCACGTTCACATACTCGGAGACTCGCTTCAGCGCATGGGCCCAGGGTGAGCTCCTTTAGGAGTATTACTCTCCTGTAAAGCCGCCATTTGTACCACAACCTGTAGAGGCTCCTCGCACTGTGCGGGCACTCATCAATGCAGGCCTCAAGAATCTCCTCGATGACATTGGTACGTACAACGCAGGCCCTTCCCGCGGCACCCGTGCTGACCCCGTCGGCACTTACGCTCTTATCCGCCGCCGTAGAATAGTGACTGGGTACGCTATCTAGAGTGCCCTCACTGTTCAGTTCAACACATAGCAGATGCGTACTGATGAGACAGTAGATGAGTAGTGGGCGCGCAGCTTGCGCTTGCTCCGAGACCTTGGCAAGGCCGCCCCCGGTCCTCTCTGAGCCTACTTGTCTATCGTTGCCGACCTCATTCCACACCTATCTGACTTGTATCTGCACGTCTCTCAGGTGGAACTTGAACGTCTTGCCTCTGAACCTGTTCGTGCTGATTCCCCACCCCGAATCGGCCCTCTCTTTGACTTCACTGCCTCGCGCCTCACCGACTGGTGGAATGCCTTGCACAACAAACACATGCATCGCTGCATTGGCTGCTGTCACCACCTCCTCCTCTTCCTCCTCTGCCATAACTTCCTCTTCCTCCTCCTCTTTGCAGGCTACAACGTACTCCACTCAGGGTGCCTCTCGAAGGGGGGGGGGTGGTGGGTCCGGCCATGGTGGCGGTGGTGGGGACAAAGGCCGTGGGGTTGGCCGAGGTGGCAAGAACTCAGCTCCCACTACTGCTGAGATCACCTGTTGGAACTGTGGTGCCTCCGGCTACACTGCACCAAAGTGTCCTGCCCCTCGTGAAGATGCCCGCATGGCCTCCTCCATGCGCGCCCACTGGGCCCGCACCGGTGTCGCCACCTCCTCTGCTGCTGTGACAGTCGCATCGTCCTCATCGTTGTCCTCTCCCTCAGCACTTTCCACCACGCTTGCCCCCCTTCAACCGACACCTCGAGCTCCCAGCCCCTGGGGCTGGATTCCTCCTCCATCTGGCCCTCCATACTACGGTCCCCCGCCCTCTCACTACCACATGCCACACTGGGCTCGTGATGACGGGAAACTTCTCTGACCACTCCTCTGATCGTTCCTCGGAGCGCTCCTGTGATCGCCGTGACGAGGAGCGTACCCTTGAGCGTCGGCTGGCGGAGCTCCTTCACCTTTGCTCTCACAGTGGTGAGAGTGTGAGTGGCCAGTCACATGTGGCTGTTTGTGAGTCTGAGGTCACTCTTTGCGGTGCCTCCTCTGGTTGTGTTCAGTGGGACTTGCCTGATGATTGTGCCTGGATTGAAGATTGGCAGTCGCACATGTTCCCCACTCGTCTTAGTTGTACGCCCTCTCCATCTGCCCGTGGCACCGTCGCTGCCTGTCTTATTCTCCCCTCCACTCGTGCCTTGCCTGGCCTCAGGATCATTGACTCCGGGGCCACACATCACATGACCTCTTGTCGTTCCTCCTTCATGTCCCTTGGCCCCGTTCAGTCTGTTCGCTCCGTGCGCACAGGCTCCGGCGAGCTACTCCATATTCAAGGTGTTGGTGTTGTCCGCTTTGTTGGTCCTTGTGGCAGTGTCCCCTTTGTTGGTCCTGGTGGCACTGTCTACGTGCCTGATCTTGAGGTTAGCCTTCTCCCTGTGACCACCCTTGACGACCGGGGTATGGACTTCTCCTCCAGCCGTCGCCTTGCCTCTATCTCTCTATGCTCGTCTGGCCGTGTTGTTCTTCATGGCGTGCGGTGTGATCGCCTATTCCGTGTTCCGCTCACATTGCCCTCGTCTTCCGCTGCTTCTGCTTTTGTTCACGTTGCTCCATCCCTATCTCCCGAACATGCCGACCTCCTGCATCGCCGTCTCTGCCATATTCACACTGCTGCCATCCAGCGCCTTCTTCGCCTTCGGCTCGCCCTTGGCCTTCACCCTGCCACATTTGCTCCACCTCGTACGACCACCTGTCTTGACTGTGCCAGTGGGAAAATGCACCGTTCCCCCTTCTCCACCTCTGAGTCCACTACCGTCTCGATCTCACCCTCTCGATCGGGTGCACGCTGAAATCATGGGACCGTTGCCCCATGAATTCCTTGGCGGCCTCGGCCGTTACGTCCTATGCTTGACTAACGACTTCTCTCGTTACCGTTGGGTCTTTGCCCTTCACCGCAAAAGTGAAGTCACTGATGTCCTGGCTCCCGCAGGCTGAGCGTGCCTGTCTTCGGCCCTTGCGTGTATTTCGTAACGACCGCGGTGGTGACTTCTTTGGTCCTACTTCTCCTTTCCTTGAATCGCATGGTATTCGGGTTGAATCCTCTGCTTACTACACCCCCAAGCAAAATGGTGTCTCTGAGCGTTGGAACCGCACCCTCGCAGATGGTGTTCGCTCTCTCCTCTTTTCTTCTGAGGCCATGTCGTTCATGACTTGGGTCTAAAACCGTGTCCCTCATGGCCCCCTTCCCCACTCTGTCACCCCCTTTGAACGCTGGACTGGTCAACCTGCTGACCTCCGCCTTACCCGCGTCTGGGGGTGTCTTGCCTCTATGTGGATCCCCTTGGACCAACGCCACGGTAAGCTGTCTCCTCGTGGTCGGCTCTGCCTCTTTCTGGGCATATCTCCATTCTCCAAAACGTGGCACTTTTGGGATCCCTCTCGGTGCTGTGTCATTGAATCTCGTGATGCTCCTTTCTTTGAACACCTGTTTGAATGTGATTCTCCCCGGTTTGGTGGGTCCCTCTCTCCGCCCTCTCGGGGTGGGGGTGGTCCTTTGCCCTCTGGGCCTCCTGTTCTCCCCTATGTGCGTCCCTCGCCACCCTCTGTTACCTCGTCAAAAGAGCGGATTTCTCCATCTCTGTCCTCTTCTCCTTCCGCGTCCTTTGCTGCACTGACCTCGCCTTCTCCCTGCAAGTCTCCCGCCTCTCTTGGTGCTGTCTCTCTTGAGCCCTCTGTCTCTCCTACACCCTCTGCCTCCTCCTCTGTTCCTCCAACTGGCGCCATGTCCCTGCCACCATTTCTCTTCCAACCGTCTGACCCTGTGGCCTCACCACCTCTGTCTGTGTAGCAGCACCTTGCTACTCCTTCCTCCTCCGTGCGTGTACCATCCATCCCACCAGTATCACCCTATACTCGTGGTGGGTACCTCCGGGCACTCCCCTATCAGTCTTAACCCGTGGTCTCTGTTGACCCTAGTCTCCGTGCCCTCGGCCTTGCTACCTCTGCTCTGTCCACTGCAGCGTTCGTCATGCACCCCAGCACTGCACTTGGCTACTCGCTTGTCGAGGAGGAGTTCCACTCAGCTCTCTCCTCATCTGTAGCTGGGCATGTTGCATAGTGTTTTGCTGCAGCTGGGCTCTCCCCGCTGCCCCCCGAGCCCCTGGCTATGCATGCAACACGCACAGCCTCAGATTCCTTGTTGTGGGAGCGAGCCATGAAGGCCGAGCTTGATGCATTATCTGAGCATGGTGTGTACAAGCTTGTCGACCTCCCACCAGGCCGCAAGGCAGTTACTGTCAAATAGGTATACTGTCGCAAGCTGAGTCCCGACAACACAGTTGAACGGTACAAGGCTCATCTCACTGCAAAGGGATTTTCTCAGATCCTTGGTGTTGACTTTGACACCCCAGTTGGTCACTACACCATAGCAAGGGCTCTTCTGAGTCTAGTCGCTCAACATGATTGGGAGCTTGAGCAGATGGATGTCAACAATGCCTTCCTCCACGGTAGGTTGGACGAGGAGATCTACATGGTGCAACCACCCAGCTTCTCAGATGGAACAAACCGGGTATGACGCTTGCGCAAGGTCCTCTATGGCCTGAAACAGTCCCAACGTTGTTGGAACCAAGAGATCACATCAACCCTTGAAAAGGGGGGGGTACAAAAGGAGCGCTGTGGACCGCGCGTTGTTCCTCAGTGCCCCCACCAAGCCACTTATCGACATTCTTGTCTACGTGGATGACCTCCTCATTGCTTCTCCTGACGCCGCATCTGTTGTAGCGGCCAAGGCCCTGCTCCAGGCGGCATATAAGATGAAGGATCTTGGCCCGGCTCGTGTCTTTCTTGGCATGGAGCTCGAACGTGATCGTGGGTGTCACACTTTGCACGTCCATTAGGCTGCGTATGTACGCAGCCTGGGGGAGCAATTCTCCCTGCTCCTTACATCAGTCTCCACGGCGTCTACTCCCATGACACTCGCTGGTCAGTCCTTTCTGAAGTCTCGGGAGGTGTCCACACTTTGGGAGACAGTTGATGTGACCGACTACCTCCGTGTCATTGGCTCCTTGATGTACCTCGCCATGACCACCCGCGCTGATGTGGCATTTGTTGTGAACTTCATGTCCCAATTCTCCCAGTGCCCCCGTGAGCGTCATCTTGTGGCAGCATTGCGGGTAGTGCGCTATGCTCTCTCCACCCCTCGCATTGGACTGTACTTTCGTGCGCAACCCTCAGTCATGGTGGACGGCTTCACAGACAGTGACTAGGTGCATGACTCTGATGCTCCCAGTCGAACGGGATATATCTTTCCGGTCGGTGGCACTGCAGTCTCTTGGAAAAGTGGCAAACAAGGGTGTGTTGCTCGCAGCACTGTCGAGGCCAAGATTGTTGCTTTTGGTGCAGGCACGTGTGAGGCTGTCTGGCTGTGTCATTTGTTGCAAACACTACGTGTAGCCATCCATTGCATCACTCTGCGCTGCGACAATCAAAGCACAAAGGCCATTGCCGAAAACAGCGGCATGCATCATTCACGCACCAAGCACATCACTGTGGAGCACCATTTTGTTCGTGAGTGCATTGCCGCTCGCATCGTCCAGGTTGCTTGGGTGGACACGCGGTCTCAAAGAGCTGACTTTCTCACTAAGGCACTCAATCGTAATGTCTTCAAAAGTGTTTTTCACTCTGTTGGTCTCATTTGTCCACATGACCCAGGTTGATTGGTACATCTCTATCACCTCTCGTGATCCCCTCTTGGTGTCCTCTCCTGTGTGTGGGTTGGTTGCCTATGGGTCATGGGGGAGTGTTGAAGTTTGCTGGCCACTCACAACTCTATACCCTCTTGCCTCCCACACTGTGCACACACATGTACACATTGAGTGACAATGCCCCTACCTGGGGAAGCGTCAGTCGTGTTCGCTCTGGCTGGAGCCATTGACACCCTCAAGCTGCTACAGCTGCTTTTCCCTGGAGTGCCTTGTGGCACACGCATGGCCGTTGTATGGCGCTTTATGATTCTCTATGATTATGTGATGCGGTGGATGCTAGGGCTCGTACATTCTCACTGTCGTGCCCTGCATCATGTTCTCTTGCCTTGCATGTGCTGGGGGAGCTGCATATTTCCCGGGTGCTCATCCTTATGGGGCCACCGTGCCGGTCTTGGCCTTGCATCGGTGAGCAACCACCCTCGGTTACTCCCAGTGGTTGGGCTCGACCCCAGGGTGGCGGCACTCGCTCACCCGAGCTTGATGCTCATGGTGGGTGTGTGCTCACAGGTACTAACTTTGCTCGCTCCCCTCACACTAATTGTCTTGGTTGAGTGCACCATTCTAATGCAAGTTACCGCATCCATGGCGTGTCTTACGCTACACTGGTTGTTGCGCTCACCCGTCCCACCCCACATGGGTTAACCAAGAAATTTCCTAGCAACTACTGGTATCAGAGCAATGAGGATATGCTCCCATAGCTCGTCGATCCTGGCCCGTTAGCCTCGGTGCGACACACACCCGCGGCTCTCTCGGCCCGTGGCCGACTCTTTGGCACCTCAGCAGCGCATCTGCACAGCTGGCCGGTTCTTTGGCACCGCACCGCAACACCTAGGGGTGTTACTGCGCTCGTTCTCAATCCCCCCGCAGTAGTCCTAAGTCGCGGTCGTCCACACCTGCTGGCGCCATTTCGTGCGCCTCCTCTCCTGGTGGGGTCAAGACCTCACACCGTGGGCGTTCATCGTGGGTCTCAACCTCACTGCAGCACTCTGCGCTCTTGTGGCTGCCCTCTTACACACTGCAGAGTTCTCTGCTACCCTCGGCTGCCCTCGCTTGCTCTGCGCTCTCTGCTGCGCTCTCAGCTGCTGTTGGCTGCTCTCTGCCAGTACCTACTTTCTTCAAAGTGGGCGCGCAGGTCGCATCCCTGATCTGCAGAAGCCGTGCCGCAGCTGCATCGATTGACAGCACTCTTGGACCTTGCAATGCTTTGCATCCTCCACCTCTCTCACCGGGCGCTGCCACACCACCTTCTTACGTGGTTCTGTCTCCATCGCATCACCAAACCGTGTCCTGACGTGTGACACGCTTGGTGCGCCTCTCTCGGCTACGAAAACAACCCACTCAGCTTCCATACTGGCTGACGATGACACCCCTATGTGGGTGCGCATGCTGGATCACACGTACTGGCAAGAAGACGTTGATGTAGCAGCTGAGCGTGAACGGGAGGAGATAGATCGTCAGGTCTACACCCCAGACGACCTCCCACCGTCACTGCCGCTGTCACCTGGGATGCAACCCTCTCACAGGTCTCAGACTGCCAAACCTGCAGTTGCACTTACTCCGGCTCCTCCTCCTATCGCAGCAGGATCTGCCGAGGCGTCCATGGCACCCGAGGTTCCCAGCGTCATCCTCGTTCTTCCAGCGTACACCGACTCCGTTGGTCTGGCAGGAGCTATCCTTGACGCAGCTGCTGGTTCCGCGGCCACTTTTGCAGCCACGGCTAGAGGCTGCCGTGCTCCCACGCAGACAGCCGTTGGCCGAGCAGCTGAGGCATACACACAGACAGCTGCCTCTCTCGCCTTCCTTGCAGCTGCCGCTGCAAACACTACTACCCAGATCACAAAAGGAGCAGCATCTATTGCCATGGCAGCCTCCATAGCATTAGACGCTACCTCTATCGTCGTCGAATCCATTCAAGCATCCACCGCCGCAGGTGTGCTGACGCCCACTGGTGCTCCTCGCGACATCACACCACACATCACCACTGGTGTTCTGGTGGCATCAGCCTCCGCAAGAGTTGCTGGAGCCACCGCTACGGGGCTCCTGTTTCTCACGATGGCGGTCGCAGGTTGGGTGGCGGTCCTGTTCTAATGCAAGTTACCGCATCCTTGGCGTGTCTTACGCTACACTGTTCGTTGCGCTCACCTGTCCCACCCCACATGGGTTAACCAAGCAATTTCCTAGCAACCACACCCAGTGCTTTACAAGTGGGATGTGCCCTACCCAAAGGGTGCGAGAAATGCCCACGCAAAGGCTTGACAGAATTAGATATGTTGTTACACCCAATTTTCAGCCTCTCTCACCACTTCTGGTGCTCCAGCAGTCATTTCTGTCCTTGGTATGTCTTCGTTTGTGCTAAAATAGGTCTAGGGCATGCAAGCCCATGCTAGATGAGACATGAGCTCTGGGTGTGAGTGGGAGAAATGTAGCGCCAAAATTTTGGCCAAGTCTGGAATGACAGAATAAGGAATCAAGGAGAGAGATACAATAAGCCTTACGACAAGCTTATGTACTGGGGACTGGCGGCTAGCCCACCAGGCCCCGTCATCCCCGCCGCACCAAAAGGCACGGACGGGGAATACACATGTCCCATAACATGAAACCACACACTGGAGGTCTCCCGAGGCACCGGAACAGCCAACCGTGTGCCCGGGTCTCGACCGACAAGAAAATATCCAATGTACCCCAAACACAAGAAGACTCAACGGTGACACACTGGCATCACAGGCTAGCCTAGCTAGGCAAGTTTAGGCCTCCCGAGATGTCGGAACACGTAACCGGGCGTCTGGGTCTCAGCCACATGCAAGCTACACATGGCTGACAAGAGGTCTCAATCAAAGGACTCGATCAATGATGCTGGGTCTCCCGCGATGCCGGTACAAACCACCGTGTACCCGAGTCTCGACCACAGAGAGAGTGCACAACCTGTCAGAGACAATATGCTGTCAAGCTCTATGGGGTCTCCTGGAGCTCTAGCACATACCACCAAGTTTCCGGGTCTCGACCACCGAGAAAACTCTATCAAACATGCATGGGTGATCTAGGCTGTCAGAATGTACCACATGTGTCACACACGAAGTAATGTAGTCACTGGAGAACCATCAGCTCAAACTGGGAGGCTCACCCAAACAAGGCTACATGATAGCTCAAAGCCCATCCACCAACACTCCCCCTGGGCTGCAAGAGCTGTCTACAAGTTACCAGCTGAGGAGATACAAATGCTCCCACGCGATGAGAGAGTGCTGAGAACATGAACGCCAACACCAATGTGCTAGGATGGATCTGCTCCCCCTGCATGCAGAGAGCTGTGAACCTATCGCCTGAAGATAACACTGCATCTCCACTGGCTCAAACGATCCTGGGAAGAACAATCAAACAATGGACACACCTGACAGTGGCTGGAGATGTGAGTACGTCACCAGAGAGACGAGGGTGATGCTACAATGGCTAACATGTGCACAACTCACTCACGCACTCTCTAACACCTGTCACTCACCACATGGAAGCTGCCAGAGGTCCCAACTAGCAGGATCCTGGGTGTCACTCTCATCAGACTCAGAGGGTGCAGGAGTGGAGAAGACGCTACCGAATGCTCCATGGCTGAGCGAGGAGAGAGAGGCTGATCCCCCCACATCTGGGAGGTGCGAGAGGTCCCAACCAGCAGACTCCAAGGTAGTACAGGTAGAGAGGATGGTGTTGGAAGATCCTGGACTGGAGAGTGGAGACGGAGCTGGAGCTGTGTGTGTGAAACTCACTCGTGCAGTCGGTACAGCAAGTGTACACTCCAATGTGCGTAGATGCTCCTGTGCTACAACCAACTCACCCTGGAGAAGAAAGGCGCGCTCACGCATCTCGGTATGATCCTCCCGAGTCACTATGCGAACCTCAAACTCAACATCCTCGAGCACTGCCATCATCTCACTGTACGTGGTGGACAAGAAGTCAACCACTCTCTAGAGTACCACCACCTCGATCTCTGCTGCTCGAAGCTGAGTGGCTACAGGTGCTGTGCCTCCTGAAGCAAAATGTCTCAAGGTGTCCAAGGACTGCGACAAAGGGTCATCTGAAGGACATGGATGCTGGACAGCCTGTGAGGTAGGAGGCGTGCAAGGCTCAGAGGTGGAGAGAGATGGTCTAGGTGTAAAGGAGAAGGATGTGGGTGAGCTGAGGAATGTCGCAAGGTTGTCTGATGTGTCGTCGCTGCTCACTACATCGGGCTCCCCATCCTGTGAGGTGCTGTCTGAGGGTGCTACGAAACTAGACTCGGAACCATCTGGGTTGTGTCCGCTACAACCCTCAGCAAGCATCCCGGCTAACGCATCCTGTAGTGCACGCAACCACCCCTCTGCATCTCTCAGCTCACACTCTCTAAGCATCTAGCTGCAATCGCTCCTCCCCATATCCCCAATGAAGGTGTAACCTGGGGCATCCTGCAGTGGAGGGACATCTTCGGACAGTATCGCTCGAACGGTAGTGACGTACGTCTCCTGCGCAATGATCTGGGAACGAATCTCATCCTCCTCAGCTCGGCATCTCAGACAGGAATGACCAGATGCTGCCGACCTGGTGAGGGGAACTGACTCTGCAGTCACTACCACAGGTGGGCAAGACTCCGACGCCCCCCCCCCCTAGATGTCTCTATCAGCTGCTGCATGATCACTGACCAATGAGGGACAAACCAACACGACTGATGCGGTCGATGTAGCTGAGGCTTCTGATGTGACTGCTGCTGACAATGTAGCTGATGCTGCCGGCACAACAGATGCTACAGATGCTGCCGGTGCTGTTGATGGAGCCGGTGTAGAAGATGAACACGCTGTAGAGGCCCCAGACACAGCTGGTGATGTCGGTACTGAGGATGTAGTAGATGACCTCGGTGCCAGCAATGCAGCGGATGCAGCAGATGGGGCAGCTGATACAGGAGGTGCAGCTGTCACAATCGATGCAACTGGTACTGTAAGCAAAGCAGGTGCTGCAAGAGAGGCTGATGCCGATGAATCTGTGGATGCATCAGATAACGCCAATGCTGCGGCTGCTGGTGAGGAAGCAGATGGAGCAGGTGGTGCTGCTGGTGCAGCAATCACAGCCGATGCAACTGGTCCTGTAAGCGAAGAAGGTGCTGTAGGAGAGGCTGATGAATCTGTGGATGCAGCAGATGACGCCAATGTTGCGGCTACTGGTGAGGAAGCAGATGGAGCAGGTGGTGCTGCTGGTGCAGCAATCACAGCCGATGCAACTGGTCCTGTAAGCGAAGCAGGTGCTGTAGGAGAGGCTGATGAATCTGTGGATGCAGCAGATGATGCCGATGCTGCGACTGCTGGTGAGGAAGCAGACGGAGAAGGTGGTGCTGCTAGTGTAGAGAGGACTAATGCTGCTGATCCTGGTAAAGATGTAGATGCTACAGGGGACGCTACTGCTGGCGGTGTAACAGGTGGGCTAGCTGGTGGAGCAAGTGCAGCTATACCAGCGTATGAAGCTGGTACTGTAGAGGGTACGGAAGGCGTGGATGTAGACTGTGTGGATGTGTCTGATGCTGCTACTACTCCTAAAGCTGTAGAAGCTAGAGAGGACACTACTGCTGGTGATGCAACATGTGGGGCAGCTCGTGTAGCAGGCGCAGCTATACCAGCTGATGAAGCTAGTACTGTAGATGATGTGGATGTAGACTGTGTGGAGGTGACGGATGCTGCTACTGCTGCTACTACTGTAGAAGCCGTAGGGGACACTGCTAGAGGTGATGCAGCACTAGGTGCTCCTACTCCATCCCCTGTGCTCACTGGCGTAGTCGATGTCGAAGCGATCCGAGGCACACACCCCCCCTCAACCGGTACAACGACAGAAGCCGGTGGAGATGAAGACGTGCCAGAGACGAGACGAACACGACGAGCTACACGATGACGTCTTCGCCGAGCAGGAGGCGGACTGGGAGGGGGCATGACACCAGTGGAGCGGAGGATGGAGAGAATGACATCGGACTGGGAAGAAGGTCCAGTACAGCTGGATAAGGTCCCTCAAAAGAAGAAGAGGAAGCTGATGATGACAGAGAACAGAGAGAATAAACCTGATGGGAGAAGAGGTGGTCCCTGACCTGCTGTATCATTTGTCGCAGAGTCTGGAGCTCGGTATGTAGGACCGCGAGAGCGCCAGTGTGGGGAACAGACGACTGAGGTAGATCCGTCTGCTGTGGAGTGTGGGGGAACTCACAAGGCTGGAGCCAGGTTGGATGCCACCCACTAGGGCGTACGTGACACTGGCGCCAACCGTGGCGTCCATCGCCACAGAAGTGGCAGGAAAACCCACGAAGAACTGGATCCTGCCGGGGAAGAGGAGGACCAATCCTATAAGAGTCATGGTGGTGAGGATGGAGAGTGTCGTGTCCCAGCGGTGTAGAGACCGACCATGGGGGTGGCTGGGGAGTAGCATCACTGAGCGGTGTTGCTAGCAGCCACACATCAATCCCTGAAGGCAGAGGGTGATGTGGATGAGCGTGGAGAGCGTCCTGTCGTGGTGGTGCAGAGGACCACGGAGAGGGCTGGCCAGTGGGTTGAGGTGGGCCGGCAACCAAGCCGTCAGGCTGATGACACGCAGAGGCGTGTAGAGAGCCGGCTCCGGTCGGAGTAGAAGCCGCCCTCAGAGGAAGCTGTCCATGGTACCCAGAATAGGGTGGTCCCAGATGTTGGGTCAATGCGCTGGAAGGCTGGTGACATGGCGGAGCGAAGGGAATGCTCTCTCCTGGCGGTGTAGAAACCGACCACAAGAGTGACGGACTAGCACCCCCATGCGGTAGTGGTGCAGGTGGCAGAAGCACTGCACCTGGAGGCAGCTGGTGATGAGAGGGAGCGTAAGGTATGCTGGCTCTCGGCACGGTGGATGCAAGCAACGGGAGCACATGGCCCGGGAAATCACATGGAGATGACCCCGGCTGCTGCCTCAGTGGGTCCGAGGGTCGCGGAGGAAGATGGTGAGAGTGCAGAACACTCTCTGCAGGCGATGCACGAGGCACGTGTGAGGTAGGGGCCAGGAGATGGCTCCGTCCAAGAGAACATCGTGCCGAAAGGGACGGTGAGGTGTGATAGGGGTGAGAGGGAAAAGGCACTGTCCCTAGGTGATGCAAAGAAGAAGGGATGAGGCCTGAAGGAACTAAAGAATAAAAAGGGTGTAGTGTACGGTAGACGTACGTGTGCTTAAAAAGGAGGAAAGAAAAGAAGGGTATGGGAAAAAGTCCCCCTTTGTAAGGAGAAGGGACAAGAGAAAAAATAAAAAACGTGAAAGAATGCATTGTCGGAATAGACAACGCTACAGAAATACCCCTCGGGGTTAATGAGTGCCCTTTTTTGTTTGTTTTTTTGTGCTTGCCTCTGTTCGACCTAGAAGTGTCTATTTGTTTTGGAGATGAAGCGACTGGGTCAAGTCCGGTGTGAGAAAAGGAAAAAAGGTCTATCCGCAACCACCCACGATCGCGTGGGTGATTTCGCACCCACGCGAAAATCCTGGGTGGGTTTCGCTACGTCGAGGTGCCGATGGTGACGTCAGCAGGACTTCGCGAGAGTGAGTCCGTGGGAGCGAGCGAACGCAAGGAGAGAGGAGCGAGAGCGACAGAGGGAGCGGCCGGGTTCGTGAGAGCGAGAGAGAGACAACAGGCGAGAGAGAGAGAGAGAGAGAGAGAGAGAGAGAGAGAGAGAGAGAGAGAGAGAGAGAGAGAGAGAGAGAGAGCGCCAGCAGGCGAAGGAGAACCAGCAGGCGAGGGAGAGAGAAGAGTGTGGCGAGCGAGAGACTAGGCAGCAAGAGAGGAAGAGGGGAGCGAGAGAGGGAGCAGCTCAGCGGAGCTTCAGCGGGTTGCAGCAGTCGCAACGTTGCTGCTGCTGCAGCTGTCGCTAGCAAGCGCGCTAGCTGTGCAATGCGGTTGCTGTTGCTCGCTGCTCGCGCTGCTGCCGGCTGCTGCTGTCTGCTACAGATGCTTATGCTATTCTGCCGTCACTGCGGCTTGCTGCCGCTGTTTCCGCTGCTCAAGGTGCAGACTGTTGCTGCCGCAGCAAGTGGCGGCGAGTGTCTGCATTGCGCGACTGCAGTGGCTGCTGCGCAGTGGTGTTGCTGCTGCTGGCTGTGGCCGCCACGCTGCTTGCACGCGGCTGCTTGCTGCTGGTTGCAGCTGCTGCCACCGCCGTCGCGCACTGCGCACTGCTCAATGCCGCTGCAAATGCTAATGCTGCTGCTGCTGCACAATGTGGTTGCTGCTGATGCCACGCACTGTTTGCACGTGCAGCTCTGCCACGTGCACGTGGCTTCAGTGCTGCCGGCACGCGGCTGACACTTACACTATCTGCCGGAAGGCATTGTTGTTTTTTTGCCGCTGCTGCCGATGGTGCTGCTTCTGCCGCCCATACGGCAGCTTCAGTAGCACTCGGTGGGATCCTAATGAACACTAAATCTAACGTAGGTGGAAGGTGAAAGCTGTTGTTGTTGCTGTCGCAGACATGTTTGTCGCTCCTGGACACTTCTGTCTGCGTGGCGCCACGTGGCGAACCTCAGCTGTGTTTTAGACTCATTCTGCTG